>RANY01000719.1:0-19484 GCA_009805235.1 Neurospora pannonica FGSC 7221 | reverse complement strand
TCTAACACAATCCAGTTGTTCAGAGCAGGTTATACTAACGAAACCCCTATCCAGTATGTCATCCTCGTTGGAGGATTTGGCAGATGCAAATATCTGTTTGAGAAGGTCCAGGCTATGAAGGATCGTCTGCTCAGTGAAGAGATCGAGGTGTTGCAGGCAAGGGGTGCTGACCCGTGAGTACGAACGCAGTTTTGGAGAGGCCATTCACGTTACTGACATCATATTCTTAGCTGGACGGCAATCTGTCGTGGCGCTGTTCTTCATGCCTCAGCCTCAAGAGGAATTGGTAGTATCTTCATCAAGGTTGATGCCAGAATCTCACGAGCGAGTTATGGCGTCAGAATTACCAGCAACTGGGATCCCCACAAGCATAAGGAGGTTGACAAGCACTGGTGCGATGTGGAGCAGATGTGGCGTGCCAAAAATCAAATGGACTGGTTCCTTCGGGAGGTGTGTAACCTGATCATACCGAATCTTGCTTACGGAACCACTAACATTTCCAGGGCGAGGACATTTCGACAAAGAAACCAATCAAGAAGTTGTTCTACCGGATCTTTTCCCCCAACGACAAGTGGACGATCCTCAAAGAAACTATCCATCTGACCACCGTTTCTCCTCCCCCGAACCGAGCTGAATCAACTGTCAAATCACTCTGCTCTATCAACTGGGATATGGTCGTCGACATCTTGTCACTGCCAACCCGCACCAACTCATTGGGCAAGGTTTACCACNCATCTGACCACCGTTTCTCCTCCCCCGAACCGAGCTGAATCAACTGTCAAATCACTCTGCTCTATCAACTGGGATATGGTCGTCGACATCTTGTCACTGCCAACCCGCACCAACTCATTGGGCAAGGTTTACCATGTGCTGGATTATGAGATTGAGATGATCTGCTCTGGCTCTTCGATTGACTTTGCGGTCATGTACGACGGCAAGCGTCAGGGGTCAAAGAACGTGGCGGTTGAGTACAGCACCCGTTAGACACCCAGTCCCTTGTTCAGTTGCTTTCACGATATTGCTTGACAGTCATGCCAGGAATGGGGATCTGTACACGATACGCTAGATCTGTACACGATACGCTAATCATCTGTTTTGTGATCACATTTGTTTGGTGATCACAATGGAACATACATCAATATGATCTCTGAAGTGGAGGTAAAGAATTAAAGGGGCCCTGTGTACAGTAGAATAATTGGGTCTAGACGATAGTCAAACAAGATTGTTAGGTAGCTGTGTATCGCTTCATATTGTCTGGGTTCCCATGATATCCTATTTTGCTTGCCCGGCAGCCCATGATTCCCTCTATGAACTTCGATTTGATGAGTCAATCACTGATCTCAAGCCCCAACAGCCGGCAGAACCCAAGTCACCACCGAGTTCCTATAAACCAACCCGCTCCAAACCTCCCCACTCCTCGCCTCAACCGTCACATAAACCTCATTCCCAAACTTATTCTCAATCACCACCGTCCTACTCCCATCATCCGCATTCGTCGCCGCCACGCTCTCCACCCCGCTCCCATCCCCATACGTCCAACTGCCGGTACCACTCATCACCATCGCGCCCTTTCTCATGAACTTCGAAAACTGCGCCATCATATAATAATCCCCTCTCAGGTTGTACGTCCCCGCCGCCGTATCCACCGTCACCAGCCCCGTGCACTTATCACACGCATCACTGCCCGTCAAGTGCGGCCCGTCATTCGTATCCGTCCCCAGCACCCACGCCGTCACCCCGCTCGCCCAGTTCTGCAGCGGTCCCATCGTGAAGCTGGCCGCCCAGTGCCACGGYGTCGGCTGCCTTGCTGACGTCCAGCACTCGGTCATGTACTGCTCCACGCCCGGGTGGGCATTGTGGAAGGTGGTCAAAACGGACCAGTCCAGCGAGCTGGCGTAGCAATGCCATGCCACTGCCGGCACGAACCCGCCCGCCCGAGAGAGGACGGTGGACGGGTAGGAGGGTTGGTCGGTGTTATGGTCGTATGCCCAGATTTTGGTATCCAGGCCTGCGTTCTGTAGTGCTGGACCGATGTTATTCTGAATCAGGTCGCCCGCTTCGTCGGCGTAGATGTACATAGTCGGCATCTGGGCGCGCGAGTTCAAAGGTTCGTTTTGGATGGTGATGGCGTCGATTTTGGCTCCCCTTGATTGGTACGCTTGGAGGTATTTGACGAAGTACTGCGCGAACTGGGAGGCGTAGGCGTGGTCGAGGTTGTTGTTCACTGTGGTGCCTTGGATCACGCGGTTGAGCTTCATCCAGCCTGGTGGACTCCAGGGGGAGCCGACGATGGTGAGACCGGGCTGGAGACGTCTCATCTCGGCGAGAAGCGAGGCCATGGCGGAGCCGCGGTCGCCGAGGTTGAAGTTACTCAGGGACAGGTCGTTTTGGCCGTTGGTGGTGGAGTCGTCGTAGGAGTAGACTGGGTCGGCGGAGAGGTCGGAGGAGGCGATGGTGTGTCGCATCATGGCGAAGTTGGCGYCGGCGGAGGTCATCAGGGTGTTGAGCAGGRCGGTGCGTTGGGCGGAGGGAAGGGCGTTGAAGACGGTGACGGTGGAGTCGGTGACGGCGGCGCCGAAACCTTTGATGGTTTGTTTGCGGCCGGAGGGGGTGTCGTCTATGGTGAGCTTCCATGTTGAGTTGGATCCCGGGGTGCCGGCGCCCCGGACCGGAGCGCTGTAAGAGGAGAGTTTGTATCTGCCATCTGCTGATGAGGCATAGGCTTGGGGTTGGATGGCTGCTGCGACTAGCCCTGGGGTTACGAGGAGGGTGAGTACTGGGAGATACATCTTGGGCAATGAGTTGAAGCAATGAAGGGAGCTTGTCACTCAATGCTGTCAATAAAAGTCGAGAAGGTGACAACTTACCCCTTTTGTATGTTTACTTTTAACCCCGGATTTGACGTAACATCCGGACATGAGTAATGGTCGGCCACATCGAGTACCCCCTTAAATGCGTTCATCATCAAGGCTGATTGGTGGAAGCATTCGTAGGTAGATGATTACTACGAACCAAAGCCAAATATTGAATGTTCAAGCATACTCGGTTCTGAATTTGCCATGTGTAGTATCGGGGATGTGACGGTAGTGGCGGGGCTGGGTTGGGAGGAAGGGTCAACGATTAATGACACCTGCCGTATTTAAGAGAAAATGTCGTTGCCTAGAAAGTCTCCGAAGATCATTGGTTCGAGTAAGGACTCGTGCATCTTTGCATATTCAAATCTAAGACGTTCCCGCTCGCTTTAGTCCAGATCTGTGCAGAGCGCCGAATGTTAYCATGCGGAGAAAATGTTCTGATGTCACGTTTCGGAAGACAGTTTGAAGGGAATACTCTGCAACGCACTAGATCTGCGCAGAATTGACTAGTGTAATGAGATATTAATAACAGGAAATGAATTCATGCACGGGTTCTCGCCGAGAGTTGAGTTAGAGGAAGAATGTGCAAGACACAACCAACTGCACGGATCAGCGAATCTTGTTCTGTTGCCTTTGAGGACCTTGTGAGATACAAGTACTCAATGCTAAATATTTGCCTAGACCGACAGAAATCCCAATTGGAGAATGGGATCTCACTCGGTTCCTGATGTTAATGCCCGTGGGCATTGTGAGTGTCAGGTGTGAGGTGTGAGTGAGCCCGCACCTGTACTACCATCAGCCTCATGGCTGTATCGCGGTACTTTGATCATGCGAGGGTATCTGGGGAATAAGGGAGATTTTCTGGTACCCAAGTGTTTGCCGGCCAGACCGCCGGCAACGAGTTGCACCACAAACGGCACTGGTCCCCTGCTCCCCTTCATTGTTGCAACTGCCATAGGGTAAACAAAGGAAAGAACCAACCAACAGACCAACCACCACCAGATTCGGTACATGGCTCAAATATCTCCGTACTACTCGAATAACCGATTATGGCAAGGTGGAAACATCGCATGCGCAGAGAAGAACGTGCAAATGTGCGACTATACTGGCTCCCCAATGTCCCATGAAGTCGAAAACAAGAGAGAATGCGTCCGGCAAACTTTCACCGGCGTGAGAGCTCAAAGATGACAATGAACCAGGGATACAAAGAAAGACACCGGGAAGAAACCCAACACCCAACGAAGAACATCCGCAAACGGCCATCAAGGGAGCCATTGTTTGTTGGGCGATGCGAACGTAGATAACCCCCATAGAAGTGCAACACCGCAAAATGAAATGAGTTCCAAGGGAAATCTTCCAGCTCTGTCAGTTCCAATTCGCAATCCAGAAAGACAGAATTGGAATCCCTCATTTTATACCACCATTTTGCAAAGAGTATCTTGAAACATCCTTCAAAGTCCAAAGCTCCAAGGACTGTCAATCGCATTTGCCATCCCTATCACATTCACTCTTGTTCCAATCCCTTGAAACACCACATCCGAATCGGCCGCATTCAAAACACCGCAAAAATGCCCCGAGCAGCAGCAGCAGCGCGGCAGAAAGCCCTCGCCGATAAGAAAGCCGCGAAAGAAGCTGAAGCAGCAGCCAAAGCCGAGGCGGAAGCCCAAAAGAAACAAGAAACACAAGCCAAGAAAGCTGCAAAAAAAGCTGAGGAGGATGCGGATGATGAGGAGGACGAAGAGGACGACGAAGCGGACGACGGCGACGATAAACAACCACCTGCGAAACCTGCCAAGGGCAAGGGAAAAGGCAAAAAGGCTGCGCCTAAGGGGAAGACGCCTAAGGGGAAGAAGAAAGCTGCTACTGGTCCTAAGAAAGCTAAGGCTGCTGCTCCTAAGAAGGGGAAGGCTTCTGAGGACGACGAAGAGGACGACGGCAATGATGTGCAACCG
Source organism: Neurospora pannonica FGSC 7221 (assembly GCA_009805235.1). Taxonomy (NCBI): domain Eukaryota; kingdom Fungi; phylum Ascomycota; class Sordariomycetes; order Sordariales; family Sordariaceae; genus Neurospora; species Neurospora pannonica. The sequence goes on along the minus strand of RANY01000719.1, from coordinate 14,677 downwards.
CCTGTCACACCCAAGGGGAAGCGCAAAAAGGCTTCGCCTAAGGGGAAGAAGAAGGCTGCTGCTCCTGAGAAAGCTGCTCCTGAGAAAGCTCCTCCTAAGAAGGCAGCCACGAAGAACAAGGCGGCTGCCACAAAAAAGACCGCTGCTCCCAAGACCGCAAAACCGGTAACCAACGCGAGAGCAGCGGCAAAGACAGTGGCAGGCAGAAAGAGAACCGCAGAGGAGATCGAAGAAAACGATGAAGATGAAGAAGAGGAAGATGAAGAAGACGACCCACAACCACCAGCCAAAAGAACCAAACCCAACGCCATAGCCAAGACCGCCGCCGCCAACCCCAACCCCCGAAAGAAACTCGCTGGAAACAACGCATTTGAAATTCCTCGAAAGTCAGTACCAAATGCGCCAAGAGGGCCAAGAACGTCATCAGAGCTGGCGCGGGCGGAAGCAGCAGGGACAGGGAGTGCAGATAGAAACAGAAGTAGTCAGGAGGCATATGATGAGGCAGGCAGGATCGCTAGAGAGTGGATTGAGAAGCAGAAGAAGAAGAAGGACAAGGAGAAGAACAAGAAGAAGTCGCCGCCTGTTAAGGTTGCGGTGAGGAACGGGACGGGGAGGGTACAGGAGAGGGAGGTGGAGTTTGATGATGATGATGATGAGCGGCGTCCGAATCGGGGTCGGGGCCGGGGTGAAGATGATGATGAGGAGAGGGAGGAAGATGCGTATGAGGGGCCGGAGGGGAGTGAAGAGAGAGAGATATTTGGAAGATATCGCAATGAAGTGGCCGAGGCAGCAGCAGCACCAGAAGCAGAAGCAGCAGCAGCAGAAGCAGCAGCAGCAGCAGCAGCAGTAGCAGAAGCAGAAGCAGAAGCAGCAGCTGGTGGTGGCGGCGGTGACGGTGACGGTGACGGCGACGGTGACGGCGACGGAGACCCCTCTGACCCCTCAGACACCTCCTCGGACTCATCCCCAAGCATAACCTCTGAATGCCTCTACCGCCACCTCCCCGACATCCAAGAAGAGCGCCTCAGATCCCGCCTCGTCCAACTTCGGGAGTCCTACCGCATCAGGCTCCAACGTACCGCAGCCGACGGGTTAGAATACACCCAGGGCATCTTCACGCGCGCAACGGGTGCGAAATATGCGGCCCCCGACAGCCCCGAAGATCTCAAGCGGGACTTTGCCCATCTCAAGTTTCTGGTTCAGAAACTCGTCGACAAGATTCCCGCGGATCGTATGGGTGAGCTGGAGGTGATGGTACCCAGCGTCACGGAGGAGTTCAGGAAACTGACGCGGCATCTGAAGTCGTATTGGAGACCGGATAGGGGGCCGTTTCGAAAGTGGTTGCTGGAGGCGTTGGTCTGGAGGAGGTTGCATAAGCTCATGTTTGATCGGACACGGTCGGAGTATTTCGCTTTTGGACATGGGAAGGAGATGTTGATGGAGTTGTGGGTTACTTCTTGTAAGTTTTTGTTCGGGTTGTTGGATGATTGTTCAGTGTCGGAACCGTCTGCTAACCTGTGACTTATCGCGATTAGTGACAGCATGTGTAGATGAACACTTTACAGAAGCCGTATCAGAACTGTGCGAACTTCGGGCTCGTCTGGCGACGTTCCTAAAAGAAATGTACGAGGAAGAAAGTCCGTCTCGGGTGGCGCGTGCTTTCGAAGAGGTCTTTTGCCATGGTATCCTCGATTTCCTGAGAGAAAAAGATCAAGAACACGGCCAGCGTACAGGCAGATATTTCCACGAAGAGAGGGCAGAGCGGGAGAGGGAAATGCAGGAGCTGTCGGTGCAGATCATTGGCCACGCCAGCGACCTCAACTCGAGGATGCTGCGGTCATCGAGGAATTGGGCGCTCATATACACGGATCCTCGGCATGAGGATGATACTTATGGGTACTCCTTCTCGCCCGACAAGATGCACTTGAGAGAGCTTGAGGATGAATATGTGGTAAGGGAGAATCCGACAGGAGATCTGGGGGCCCTTCAACAAGATGAGATGGGTAGAGAGGTTCTTCTTGCCATCACTCCGGGGCTATGGGACTTCACTGAATGGGCGCTTATGGACCCCCATTATGCGGTCCCGCATGTGAGGTCGGAGGTGTCGACGTTAAAACATATCAGAGCCATGGCGAAGACCGCGAAGAAGCCGAAACCGAAAGATTTAAAGGGGCTGCGGAGGTCAACGATGTTCAACCGGTCTAACAGTTAAACTTGTTCCAATGTAGGGGGACGTTACCTAGGTACCGTTATAGACTTGTGCGAATTTGGGGTTATGTATTCTGCACACCCTTACATGAGAGTGACGAGATTGATACTAGTCGCAGAAGCGAAGCAATGCGAAGTTCATCAGGTGCCAGGAACCAGAGGTCTGAGCAACAGAAGGTCCAGCAATATGCAGTGACCGTCATCCCAAGTGACGCACAGATGGTCGCCTAAGCGATAAAGTACGAAGTCATCTACCGCCAACGCGCTCATGTTGCAGTTCGCTCTTTCTGTATACTGGATCCGTAAACATCGAGGCCCATAGAGAGATCTGAACCACATACCTCTTGTTCTAGTTTCAGCAATTGACCTGGGAGTCTGTGTCAAAGTCAGCATGCCTCTTCCATCGGTAGTAACTCGACCTTTCGCATCTCAACCTTGGAGACACCCGAAGAGTTGGGACGGCCTCCGCTCTTTTCGCGGATATGGTTACCAATTCAACTCCAGCCAGCGGTCCTCAATCGGCGCTTCCCAGAAACGTTGGCGGGCAACACGCAGCAGTCCGGCGCCATTCTCCCGACATGCCACTCAGCTATTCACCTCCCACGCGCCCGAACGAGTCGCGCGGTCAATCACCCAATGGCACCCACCCACCGACCAAGACATGTGGGAACAGCCCGTCTTGATCATGGGCGCGGGCCACATCGGCCGTCGGGTAGCGCTAGTCTGGGCATCCGCGCTCCGTCCGGTGACGGTGTACGACATCTCCAAAGACGCGCTCCGCTCCTCGATCGAGTACATCACCGACAACCTAGCCAAGTACTGCCTCAGCCATGGGACCCATCCCGGCCCCGTCCACTTCACCACCGACCTTCGCGAGGCGACCACAGCAGGCAAGCGCGACGGTCTGAAGTTGGACTTTAGCGCGGCGCACAACACTGAATCCAAATCAGGAAGAACAAAGGGACCGTGGATGGTAATTGAATGTCTCCCCGAAAACCTCTCCCTCAAGATCCGCGCCCTGGCCGAGATCGAGCGCCTTCTTCCGGAGAACTGCATCATCGCCTCCAACAGCAGCAGCCTGATGACTTCGGAGATGGCGCCCCACCTGCAACACCCCGGGCGATTGATCAACACGCACTACTACATCCCGCCGCGCAACGTCATGGTGGAGGTGATGTCTTCCTCGCACACGTACGAGGGCATTTTCCCATTTCTAACACAGGAAATGAAGAATATGGGCTTGACGCCCATGGTGGTGCCGCCCGGCGTGCAGTCGCGGGGGTTCATGTTCAACCGCATCTGGGCGGCGTGCAAGCGTGAGACGCTGGCGGTGCTGCARGAAGGGGTCGGRCAGCCGGCGGAGATTGATGCCCTGTTTCGAGACTTTTTTCATGCTGAGAAGGGGCCGTGTGAGCGCATGGATGAGGTTGGGTTGGATATTGTGGCTAATGTTGAGAGCCATTATATCCAGCAACGGCCGCAGATTGCGGAGTCTGGTGAGAAGCCGCTGGAGTGGTTGAAGAAGACGTATGTTGATCGTGGTGATTTGGGCGAGAAGAGCGGCGATGGGTTGTATACGTGGGAGGAGCGGGAAGCGCTTAAGGCGAAGCATAAACGGGAGAAGTTTCCTGAGGTGGAGGAGGCTCTTGGTGCCTGATGGGAATTGTGTGTGTGTTCATTATGTTGCGGTACGTCCAAATCAGGTTGAAATATTGTTGTGATTTGGTGTCGTCGGTTGTTGTTTGAAAGTGAGTTGGAAGTGGAAAAGGATTGAGAATGCATCGAAATCAGTGGCCAGTCTCTATTCAGTCACGTCTAGCGTGCACTAACAACTATTCACCTAAGTCAAACCTGACATTGTTAGTAGCTTGCCACTGCACGCCCCACGTTCCCCTGAAAGGCAAACGCTTCCTCTTGGCTGCACAAACTTCACCTACCCTTCACATCACAGCAATACCAAGTCCTGTCGTGTCCCTCAGTCTACTGCCCAACTCAATTGATAACCTATCGAGAGGTGATGCGAAGTGGAAGTCTACCACAATCCAAGCCAAAACGCTCACCAGTTGTGCATGGAGAGACACGGACGACCATCAACGGCCACACCAACATGCATCTTCGTCATATATCAATTACCACTCACACCATTCTCAGCACCCTGCTAATGTCCAAGATGTGAGCTACTACCCACATGTCCATTACCCAAACTTGAATGGCCACCAGTACTCCCCTCACGATGATCCAGATCCAACAACTTCCCCGTATGACCACCATGATCCACCGGCGCCGGCACTGGCACACCACCACTCCCCAACGGATCCGCCGCGCTAACCCTCACATAATTCTCATTCCTATTATTCTCCTCCGACTGCCTCACGGCATTGTACTTCCTAAACGCAACCTGGACCAACAGTCCGACCTCTTTGCGGTTCCGTCCGATCACACCCACGGCCAGCAGCGCCTCGGTCTGCTCGATCCAGTCCTGCAGTTTCCTGAACTCGGCCTGGTCGTGTCGCAGTCGCTCGGGTAGACCCTGGCCCTTGATGAGCGCTAGAACGCCGGCGATGACGGTGTTGATTGCGCCTAGGACGGTGATGAGGACGGCGTGTTTACCTGCTGAGGGGCCGCTGGATGTTAGGGTGTCTTGTCAGTTACATATCTCCGCCGAGTTGTTGGTAACCGTACCCATGGGGAGGAAAGTTGATGGCAAAAACTCACAAAGCAGTCAAAGTAGCTCCAATCAAAATCTGCGCCAAATGACTAGCATAAAGCAAAAAGTCGATAAGCGCATGTTTCACCCGCTTTTCTCGCTGCGCCTTCATCGTCGCCGCGTACATCCCCACCGCGCGCTTGCGACCTTCCTCCAGGCTTCGCGGGTCCGACTCCCCGGCCAGGCCACTGTTGATGCCAATCGCTCGCCGGAAGATCACCAGGTTCTCATCGTTGGTCCCGCGCATGGGAAGACCGGCTGGATCGCCCCATGATAGGTTGGTGTCGGCTTTGAGGATTCCACGCTCGGCGGCCGTGAAGGACCGGACGGCTGCTGCTTGGACTGGTGTCATTGTCGGGGTGACGGCGGGCGCTTTGGGTGTTGATGTTGAGCCTGTGTCAGTGCTGGTTTTGATGGGTGGCAGTGGTGGTGAGGAGGGCATTGTTCCGTCTTCTTCTTCTTCTTCTTCTTGTGATATGGTCCAGCGTCTTGCTAAGTCCGGGGTTGATTTCGATGGGTAGCCAAAATCCACGGTAGATATCTTTGAGGTAGTGCCAGGACTACTGCGACTTCGACTTGGCTGCTGCCGTGAACTCTGTTTGGGTTGGACAGGAGATGATATAGTGTCGAAGCTGACGGCGCCTTTGGTGTCTTTAAGAAGCGGTGACTGTTCATCGGCCTGTCCGGTGTCCATATCATCACGCTCACCGGCGCTCGTGCTGCCTGATGACGGAGATCCTGGCATATTGGACTGGGGCGCAGACGTCTTTTCCCCAAGGGGAGTGACTGGCGATTCTTGGCTGCACTGCGCCTGTCAGCATACCCAGATTCGGATCTTTCCTTCACCTTGTCTCCTTTTGTGTGCCTGTGGGGGTCAGTTCCGTGGTAAAGATGAGTACGGTTGTGCGTCTGAGGAGGCAGCCATCAAGCGTAGGCTGCTGGTCTTTTGCCGAGAAAGGTCATAAAGCACCGAAGACAAGTGAGCAGCATACACCTTCCTGTTTGCAACGGGATATTAATATGAAAGCTTCCGACGGACCGGGGTAACAGTCATCCTGCTCAATATCTTGTGCTCCCCAAGAGCGGAAATATTGAAACTATGTACTCCCCGAGGTCTCAGCCTCATCGGTTCTCTACTGGTTGCACGTAAAAGCCAGCACCATGCTCGAGCGCCACCGGATGGTTTGTAGAGCTAGGGACTGTTGAGCTTTCAGTCTTGAAGATGAAGATAATGGCTTGGTTCAGCACTTTCTGAAGCAATTGTTATGCTCTCTGCAACATGGAAATGGCGATTCGACAGCGTGAGAGTATCACCAAGCCCATGAAAGAAGAAGCAAATCAGGATTTCTGAATGTCCCGTCATATTCCACCTTGTGGTATGTTTCACCAGCCTTATGAAAGTCGTGGGGGACTACCCCGCCAGTTTAATTATTACAGCTAAAATGATCGCGTGGAACAGTGTCCGGCTGGACATTGAAATTGAGCCGCGAACCGAAACATAGTGCCCGAGTGAGAAGGTAGGATCGTGGGGCGGCTGGACGATGTGCATAGCAATATGTAGGTGACACAGGATCCGAGCCTTGTCTGTTGTCAGCTTACCTGCCTCGGTCTGGCATCGTCTTCGAAGACGGCCGGATGACGGGCTTTGGATATTAACCGTGGCACGCGGGTCAAGGACGTTATGGTCAACTTCCCAAGCCTCAGCCGTTGCTCTGATATGGAGATGGAGTAGGTCACACCCTCGATCAAATGCTGTGGTTTGCCTACGCGTCCGCTGCAGTCGAAGATCCGATTCGAGCACATCCGCGTCGCGCCTGTGCCGTTACCAGCAAGCCACCCCCAATGTCACCTTGCGTCGCTTTGTTTTGTTCACCGAAATCCGGTTGATGTTCTCGCGGTCTGATATCGAGGCCTTGCGGCGGAAACGGGTTTGTTGATGAAATGTTCAGTTCTCCCTCGGAATATCGTGAGGTTCGGTGCTGACGGAAGTGGTGCACGCGTTGGGTTGACATCGAAGAACGATTGTAGCGAACATTGTTAGTAGTATCCTTGTCCTTTTGGGTCGACACATGTGGTTCTTACCTGAAAAAAAAAAAGGTGGTGAAGCTTTGTCCTCAACAGAGTAATCGGAATCGAATTGTACAGAGTCTGCCTCCCGAAGAAGACAGACGCCGCACGCTGCGTATTGCACTCAAGTGGTTCTACCCACAAGCTTCGTAATGGCTCTCCCAGAGGGCGACTACACCGTCAGCTCGCCGAAGCTCGCCTAGGATAGCCGCCTGCTTTTCTGATGCCAATTACACACGCGGTATCGCGCGAGGCCGTTGCCGGCAGCAGCTCCTCAATCTTACCAAAGCCAGGCCACCGAAGTGAGCCGACCCTGACGCGATCAGAGGGGTGACTGAAAGTGAAGCGATTTCTCCGAATTTCTCATATGCCATGATGAAAGGAATGCCCGAAGCAGAACTCTCCGTTGGTAGCATAGAAACGCAGCGTTGAAAAGGACAAAGCTTCACGGGGGAGGAAAGGGAAAAGAAAGAAGTTGGAAGTTTGTGACTCGGGTCCTTTTATGGAGGGGTGACTGATGCTGAGGCTCCACCAGGAATCCGTGAGTGGGTCCGGGAAGACCCACTTGATTTTGCAAACGCCGGCTCCGCAACTCGCAGTTCATGCCGCCGCCGCCCCGCAGTCCGGCACGGCCCTTGGTCTCCACTGTGTCCGCCTACCCCGCCTTCGCCCGCTTATGCCCCGCACTCGGACCTGTACATATTGCAACTTCAACTTTGACAAACACTCCGCGATCGGGTTAGCAAGACATGGCAACATGATAAAGCAAACTACACGCTAATTCTGCGCATACCTCCCGATTCATCGATGATGATTCCCTCGACATACTAATGATACCATCAGCCGCTTGTCCTCCGAAAGACACGAAAGCTTAAAATGGACAAACACCAGGACGTCAAACATGCAAGACACAACCTGAAGATTGTGTGGTGGAAGAGCTTCTGGTCTTAGGTCAGCCGCTCTCCGTCGTCATCCAGTCGGTTGCCGGCCCGAGACGCCAAGAATATCGTGCTCGAGAATACGAAGAGAAGGCGTTATCGTTCCCGACGATCGGCAAACACGTGTTGAGGATAAAAAGACTTCCGATGGATGATAAGAAGGAAGAGCAAACAAACGGAGACGGTTCAGCTGTATCCGGATTTAACACGAGAAATCCCGTTACGAAGAAAACCAGCAGCCAAAACACCAGAGCCAGAGAGGATCGAGAGGCCGAGTTGGTGATGGAGACCACTGGGAAACAGCACAAGTCCACGGCGAAGAACTCTGCCACGCCCCAATCGAAGGCCGTCCGTTGTTGGCCATCTTCAGCATCGTTGGCGATGGCTTCTCAAAATCTAAAAATCAAAACAACCAACACCCAGAACCATGGAAACAAACATCTGGTTTTACCTCTAAGCGCAAAGCCTCCCGGATCAACATCATGGCAGGCTTACACCACCCCCGAAACCCCATCACCAACAAGCAATTTTTAGCACGCCGTAGCATCGACGAGACCCTTTCAGGCCTCGAATGCCGGAAGCTTCACCATGTTTTTACTGCTGCATGCACTTCGGGAACGTAACGCTTTAGCGCCTGTTACATCCCACGCAACCCACGATGATCACCCGGAAACCCACTGTAAACTGTGAGCGAATAGCACTCGACGCTTTTGCGGCCAATATCGACGGCTGCGCCTCCCCTGGCCCTCCATCCGATTGGGGCGGACGTTTCTATCAACAGCCAACACCACGTTTCTTTCGTGAACGATAAACCCAACGACTATGTACAAGCCATCACCGGAAAATCGTTCATGGGTGGTATGTGTAGTATCACGGGCAACCTGCATGCATATACTTACACCTATCCCTAGTCAAAAGCTCGCGATCAATGGATGCACAACATGAAGAAGAACCGTGAGGACACTGTTGATGTTCAGCCCGAGTCCGGTATAGAGTGTCGGCTTGGCACTTTGGTTTGTGTTACTTTCAAGGGCAGCATGCGAATCGATAATACGCCCATACTCACCTTGTTGATTGGAGGTGGGATCCGTGGTCACCTTGTAGTGTAAACCAGGACCCCAGAGCTTTGGTTCCCAATAATGCGGCCGGCCCCCCAGGGCTGGGGTCAACCTTGGATACGGGTTTAGTGCTTCGGTATGCCGATGAGATTGTTGTCTAAGTCTGGGTGTGAGGTAGGTCTCGTCTCTGTGTTGCGCCGCCTCTTGGTGCTACCTACCACCATGTCACCAACCGGTTGAACAGTAGGTATTGTTTTGAATACATAATGGAGAGGGATCGCCATCCTGGGTAGCTGATTGCCCACCCATCCGTGCTATTACTTACTACCTGAAATCTCCCGTTTGGATGTTGTCACAAAGAGACACTCCTCCACTCGAGCAATAACACTCACCCACCATACTCTCTTAGAATTACACTGACATCAAACCATACCTCAAGATGTCACCAATATCAATACCCCATTCCCTCCAAGTTATCCGCCTTCACCCACGAGACTTCATCTCCCCCAGTCCCTCCCCCCAATCTTCCACCCCTAGATCTTCCAGCTTCACATCCAACCCTTCTCTCCCCTGGATAATCATCGGCATAGTCGTCGGCTTCACAATCCTCGCCACCTCGACAACACTCCTCATCATCTACTACAACCGACGCCAGAGGAAAACAAATCCGAACCCAAACCAGCCTCAGTTAATAACACCAACAACCCAACTACAACTACAACAAAACCAAACCACCCCCTTAACTCTCAACTTCCTCCGACGAAAATCAACAGCCGCGGCCTCCCAATTCGAACAAGAAGAACTCCAGCGCGCCAGCATGATCCGCAAATCCTACGCCAGCCGCTCCTGGAATTCCCTGTCGTTAGATAGCCAGATGTCGATTTCTATCAGTCAGCTATCACCATTATCACCTACCAGAACGGCCGGTACATACGGGAGTTCTAGTCGGGTTAACACTTTGGAGAGGGTCAACACCAACCGCGATATGACGAACATGAACACGAACAATACGTACAACGAGGAGGACCTAGAAATGGAAACACCAACGACACCGACAGAACTAAGGGGGACGACAGCTACAGAGGAGGAGGAAAACGGAAGAAGCAGACTCAAGGATGATTGGAAGGCTTGGGAAGCTAGAGTCAAGTTGGAGAGGTCGGTGTCGGGGGAGTTGCATCCTGCTTGTGCTGGTGCTGGTGCTGAGAACGGGACTGAGATTGTGGGTGGTGTGGTTGCTGTTCCGAGTCCGGCGACGAGGACAACGAGAGTTGAAGTACCGATACCACCTAGACATCCGGGGAGGGTTGCGAGTCCTATGAATATGATTTAAGGGGAGCTATGGTGCGGATCTGGGCAAAAGGTATCGTTGGTTATTTATTGGGGATAATGGCGTGTTTGTTTGGTCAATAGGAAAAGGAAAAGGGCGTTTCGGGATAAGGTTACAGGTTAGTGGGAGGCGTTGCGGTGATTACTTAAATCTTGAAGACAATCACAAAGTGATCTTCGAGAAGATATTTTCCATACTTGTTCAAGTGAGATCTGTTCTCTTCGCTATGCTGTTTGTCTATTGTTGTTCCCAACACTATTCGCTTGTTGCACGTCACCACCTGTTTCCCAACCTCCAAACCCATAGCCAGCTACCTGCTTGTTTACCCCCTCCATGCCTTACCCAAGCAAATTATCTTCCTGTCACTGAACCTTCACCACTCCTCCTCCGCTTATGCACTCTCTCGTGTTCTACCTTTTCCTCCTCTTCATCTGCTTGGTCACTGAACCTCACTCTCTTCTTACTCTCTTTCTTTCCCCCCTGGGGTTCTCTCTGCTCCACCTGTAAGTCGTCGGACTTCCCAACGCATTTTTTTTTGCGATGTCCTCCCCCCTCCACCTCATGCGACCCGGGCGACACATCCCCCATCTCAACATCCTCATCATGCCCTCTCTCAACTTCAGCGTGATCAGCGTGACTCCCATCATCCGACGCCACATCCTCCATCTCAACATCTCCATCATATCCTCTCTCAACTTGAGCAGCATGACCCTCATCCCCGCCGCCACCGCCATATCTAGTACGTCCAGCACCGGCACCGGCACCAGCACTCGCAAACGAGGCACCCACCCCATCAACCTCTCTCCCGATCCTCTCCATTCCCTCCTTTCTAAATCTCCTTATTTCCTGTTCGTTCACCGTACTCCGCTCACGTACTTTTTGTTTGAGACTCGGGTAAGAACGGAGCAATTTCCGAGGCACCTGCTCAATGGCAGGAGAATCTGAAGAATCTGAAGAATCTGAAGAAGGGGGAGGAGGAGGAGGAGGAGGAGGAGGTCGGGATGGGGATGGTGTTGATGTTGATGATGGCATCTTTTTTGTTTTTCCTTGATACTCGGGGGCAGCGTTTCTTCGGCGTCTCCGTTCTTCTTTTCGTTTCTCTCTGCTGGCTGGTGGTGCCTGAAGAGAGGAGGGTCTTGGGTGTTTATGTTTTGGTTTATGACCAGGATAGAGATAGGAGGAGTCTATGTGAAGGTCAAAGAGTGCCGAGTCAATGTCGGAGTCGTAGACGCTGTTTTGTGCCCTGTTGTTGCTGACCGCCTTCGAGGAGCCCGAGGCGACGGCCATAGCGGAACCTGGGGTGGATGGAAGAGTGTCAGGGAGGAGGAAGTTCTCGCCAGAGTTGCTCATAGCGGCGTCGGGCGTGAGGGCACTGGTGTTTAACTGGAGTTGCTTTCCCTCTTCTCGAGATGTATCTATGCGAGAGGTCGAGATGTCCGAAGAAACGAAGCTAGACAGACGGACGGAACGGGGCCCGTTAGCTAGAGGTACCCGAGTGAGTTAACCACGATGCCCGTCGGATGGATGGTAAAGAGGAAATGCGAGGGAGGCTATCGTAACCTTTCTGATGGCGACTGATCCCTAGAGGTATGGAGAGGAATTGTTGATCGCTTGTTGTCTTGGATGAGTGCGTTTCTTTGGGTAAACCAAGGTATCTGGAATCCGGTGAAGTCTTTATTTTTGTAAAGGAGGCCCTGCGTTGCGAGGCTCAATGATTTTGTGTGGAAAGAAAAAGGGTTGAAGACTGTGGCGGAGGGGAGGTGCCCGTGCTGTTCTCCTGCATGTGCGATGAAAGCTGCATGTAGTTCTGCCGGTTTTGTCTGTACAGACTGTCGGCCAGCGGAACTGTCGGGGATGCCTAAACCACGGAGAGGAGGTGAGGAAATACCAGCTGTTGAGTAAGTTTCTGCTTGGAAGCGAGTGCAAGGAATATGGGAAAGTAAGGTATGTGTATGTTGTTTTGCTAAAGCTGGGGATGGTAGATTTGGAAATATTAAATGTCGAAGGAAGTTGTCTTGGGGCGTGCTTCCTGGGTCGTACTTGCAGAGATATATAAGGTAGTCAAGTATCCCAACAGACCTTATCTCTCACTTTGCGGTTGGTCTTGCCATTTCCTACATTAATCATCATGTTCAAAACTGCAGGTTAGTAAATGGGGAGTCGAAGCGCGGGTCAACCGACGTTGCCCTGAGCAAAATGCAATTCACATTGCTGGAATGGGGAAGGCAAGAACACAATGCAGTCGCTATTATTCCCTTCGGGCTACTAAGCTGAACCTACTCAGGTAGGTCGAGTCGTCCCCATTACAGTTGCTCTACCACTCTTACTTCCTGACCACCACGCAATCTCCTCAATAACACCACCGATGATAAAACTCCGTCACCCTCTCATCTTCCTTCCGCTTCCGCCCCCACTCTTCCCCATTCTCCCCTCCACTCTCTCTCTTTCCCTCGTTATCATCCTCCCTCGTTCCCACCTCAGCCGGTTTCTCTTCCTTTTTCTGACTCCCGCTACTCCCACTCCCACTCCTACTTCCGCTCCCCCTTTCACCTCATAATCTTCCTCCCAAGCCATTTTTTCTTCTCTTTCCCCAGGGTCTTCTAGTTAAGGTACCTAAGGCCCCCTATGAAACCTCTCCTTATTCTTCTGATACTCGGTGTTCCTCTCCTCAGCCGTCTGGGTCTTCTGGCCGTGACCCTGCTGATAACTCTTGATTTCCTTGGCCAAGTCCTTCTTGACTTCTTTCTCCTTGCGGTCGCTATCGGCGTAGTTGGGCTTGTTGGTTTCTCCGGAAGAAGACTTGGAGGAGCTCATGGCTATTGATATGTAAGTTTGGCGGGGCTTGGCTTCCTCGAGGATAGCGTTTTCTAGATAACAAATGCGAGGAGAAGTTAGGAACCGGGATGGCGGATGCTATGACTATGAGGAGGTGAGTGGCAGGAGGAGTGATTCTTCAGGGGTGCTCGGAAGGGTTTTTATAGTCTTCGTGCCTGCCCTAGAACTGATTTTCGGAATGGTTGATCGGAAGTTTTATGATGGTTGACTTGTATCACCAGATTCAGACAAGATCCGGATAGAAACGTCGATGAGACACTCGTGGTTCCATAGTCAATGGCGTGGAAAGCCAAACAGGCTCACATCGGTGTTGAGGGAAACCAACGAAGGGGGAAAGGCGGGGTGATTGTCTCCGAGCAAACATCTCCGAGGTCTGGATCTCGGTCCTGCCTGTTAACGTTCGAGTTTGTTAGAGGAAATAAGAAGGCAATTGACTCAGGTCATACAAAGACTATTGATCGTTGACGTCTTGTCCTACTCGGTAGGAAGAAGAAACCCAACATCGGGGACAATCAACGCCAAGAGGTAGGAGAGGGCAAACTCGAGGTTTATAGCTGACAAAGACGCTTGGTTTCTAGGACGCTATGGGTATCCAAGTATACAGACATCAGATGCCGCCCATTGCTCGATCGATCCCATGATGGTGAGCAGCTCGGTTTTCTCTGACCAATATCAAACCTGCATTAGTAGATAAATGCCTTCTGATGTTTAACCAAACAACCAGTCCAAGACCCATTCGAACCGATTCCTATCAAAATGTCAGCATTGTCTTTTGTCCCCTGGTTTTGGCAAAGTTTGATGATTGACTCACCTAGATGGGGTCGGCACATAGTTTGCCTGATACTCCTCCACTTCATCAAGGTTCTTGTACAAGTCAATCTCCTCGGCCTTGTGGAATTTCGTCTTCTTCACGATCTTCCACACGACAAAGAGCACAGGACAAACACCAATCATGGTGTACCTGAAACCCCACCCACCAGATCTGTCAGCCGACTATAATGTAATCTCAAATCACCTAGGAGAAGGAAGGTAGAAGAAACAAACTCACGAGAACAAAAACGTAGAAACGTTCCACTGCCCCGGCAAAAACACCGTATACCCTCCCACAAACGTCATGACAAAGCAGCCGCAGAGCCCATACCACCCCGCATACGGCTGGAACAAGCCCTTATACGGCAACTTATCCCTACTGATCCCCTGCGCCTTAAGCGCCGCGTACCATCTCAGATACACGGTGCAAGTAACGCTATAGTTAATCAACTGGCTCGCCGTCATCAAGCTAATAAACCACGAGAGCACCACGGCCGCATTATTGCTAACCTGCAGGAAGGCCAACAAGCCGATGCACAGCACGATCATCACACAATAAATGGGCACTCCGGAGCGGGAGCACTTGAGCAGCGCCTTGGGCGCCTTGCCCTCGAGCGCCAGGCCGTAGAGCGAGCGCGAGGCGCAGTAGACGTAGCTGTTGCCGGCGGAGAAGGCGGCGGTGAGGACCATGGCGTTGACGATGTCGGGCAGCACGCGGATGCGGAGC
>RANY01000718.1:0-18790 GCA_009805235.1 Neurospora pannonica FGSC 7221 | reverse complement strand
GCTCGGCGGAAATGGGACCGCCGCCGGGACCGGAGCCTACGACGATGTAGTCGTAGGTGGTGGCGGGGTCGACGTCCGCGGCGGCTGCTAGAGCAGGGGCGAGGAGGGAGAGGAAGGAGAACTTCATGATGGCAGGAGGAGATGGGGTGAGTGATGGAAGGAAAGAGATGAGTGTGCGAGACACTTGGATGGAGGTGAGGATGAAAAACATGACGGCCAAGAACTTGTTGAAGGGGAAGGTTTATAGATGAAGCTCAATGATGAGCATATGATTGGATCTAGACGAGTGCTACCTTGTTAACTGCATTACAGGACCCTAGGCAGCGGGTAAATCTCATGGTCTGGTTCCGTTATAGTGAGAGGGGTTTGAGCCTGGTAAGTTGTTTCCGAGATATTGCAATCACCGTCCATTCGCCTCCTCGGGTGTCCATCTGTGTATGGCTAAAGTGTTGTGCTTTGACCTATGGCAGGACCTGGTTCATCCTCCATGTCCATCCCAATTCCGTAGGGCTCTGCTTGCGAAGCATACCAATGGTCCGATTGACGATTGATAAAGCCGAAATCGGTTCGCCGAGAGGATCTCGCAGCAGTCGTTGCTTTGTAAAGAGCAGTCCCCACCCATGGCAAGCTTAGAAATGGCTCCAGAACACGTCGTCAGAGAACGTTGGAAGGAGGGGAAGTGGCAGTCAATGCGAGCCAAGGCCGGAATGTGACGCCGCACGGCACGGGAAGAGAAGTTGGCCAGAAATGCGGTTGGTTCCTGGTTAAAAACGGCCTGCAGTTGTTCCGCCATCTGCCGAGAGTGTAAAGCGTAAAGCCGAATGATTGGGGCAGGCAGGCTCGGCGTTACGCGACCGTTGAAGCGCTTGACGTTGCCTCTGGAGGGACGGTAGCATCAAGACCACCACAGCCATGATGACCCCTCCCACATCTTCCTTGTTATGGAAGATGGATGGCCTAGAAAGGTTCGTGTTCCGAAGTCCGAGAAGCTTGCGTTGCGAATCGTGTTGTCTGGCTGGAATGAGTCGAGTTGATGATGGCACCGAGACCCCGGCCATGGGATTTTCAGTCCGTCAAACCCAAATTACTCCCCCTTCTCCAGCTCAGGCAGGTAAACCTCCTCAATCCGCCTCCTCAACACCCTCTCCGCCCCAGCCGCCTCCACCCTCCCCTCCGGCCCGCCTCTCATCATCTTCCCCACCAGATACATCAGCTTCCCCTGCGGATATGCCTTCATCTTCCCTTGCTTCCACCGCAAGAATTCTCCCAGAACCTTCTCCTCGCCCTGGATGACCTCATCCGCCAGCTTCGCGTATTCCTCCTCTGGCAGCTCTTTGAACCAGAGACCGTGGGTGTCGATGTAACTGGTGATTTCGCCAGAAGAAATCTCGCCGCGGTAGACGGCCCAGAGGAGGTCCTTGGCGACTTTGGCGGTGATGGTGCGGGAGTGGAGGTGGTAGAGGATGGCGGCGAGGGAGGAGGATGGGACGAGAGGGGATTCGCCGAGGGGTGTCATGGCTAGGCCTTGGAGGAGATCTGGATCTGAGGGACCAGAGGAGGAGGAGGAGTCGGTGAGCTTGCCGAGTTCGTGGAGACACCAGTTTGCTGCTAGGGTAGCGTGTTCCGCTCCTTCTGGGATGACTTGCCCATCAGCGGCCAGGTGTTCCTCAAGGGAGTCGAGGACGTTGTAAAAGTACTGAATCCTCGCGCCACCATCAAGCAGCATCAAGGACAACGCATCTTTAGCACTGAGGTTATACCTCTCCATCAACTGATCCGCCTCCTCATCCGGCAAAACACCCATCGTCTCCCTCAACCTTGCCACCAGATCCTCCCCAATAACCACAGGCCCCAAATCCGGATCAGGCATATACCTATAATCCACCTCCCCTTCCTTCCCTCTCAACCGCCTCGTCTCCGTGCTTCCCAAACTCCACCCTCTCGTCTCCCCTTTCACTTCCCCGCCATCCTCCAGTAGCTTAATCTGCCTATCCCTCTCCGCAATAATCGCGTCCTCGACCGCCTTGAAACTACTCAAATTCTTGATCTCCGTCCTCTGCCCCAACCCGCTCTCCCCCGTCCTGCGCACAGAAACATTAACATCAGCTCTCAACCCACCCTCCTCCAACCCGCTCACACACGCATCAACACTCCCCAAAACCATCTGCACCTTCCTCACCAACGCCGCCGCCGTCGCCGGATGATGTATTTCGGGAAGGGTGATAATCTCAATCAACGGAACCCCCACCCTATTAAAATCCAACCACTGCACATCCCCCGGCTGCGCCGTAGTCTTGGCCGTGTCCTGCTCCATCTGGACTTGCTTCACCCCCACCTTAATCATTTCCCCATCCTCGGCGGCAATCCCGTCCCTTGCGTACAAGGTGATATACCCATCCCTAGCAAACGGCTCGTAAAACTGCGTAATCTGGTACCCCGCCGGTTGGTCCCAGTGGAAGTAATGTTTCCTGTCGAATCTTGACACGGGCTGGACAGCGCAGTTGAGAGCCAACGCGGCGCGGATGGCTGGCACCAAGGTCGCAGCCTGAAAAAGCGGTTGGGAGCCGGGCAGGGCGAGGTCGAAGGGGGCGACGTGGGTGTTGGGGAGGTCGTTGAAAGAGGTGGTTGCGGGAGAAAACAGTTTGTGGGCGGTGTTGAGTTGGGCGTGGATCTCGATGCCGACGGTGAGCTCCCAGCCGGGAACGGTTTGGTTGTCGCTGCTCTTCTTCTTTTTGTGGCCGGACTTTTTGAGGGCTTTGGCTTGTTCTTTTAGTTGTTTGCGGAAGGGGGCGGCGGCGGGAGCGGACGTGGTGGTCGAGGGTGTCGTTTCGGTGGTTAGGTATCGGGCGTGTTGACGAGGCTGAAGCTGCTGTCGCGACGGGAGAGCGCCGCTGAGAGCTGCGCGCGCATTCTTGCCGGGAAGTGCGGCGCGGGCACGAAGACAACCGGGAGAGGCGATGTGACCGGTCAGTAGGTATCTACTGAGTTCGACGGTGGGGATTCGAGGCATGGCAGGCGGTTCTCGGCGTTGCGCCCTCGTGTTGTGACCAAATGGTGGAGAAAGAGGAATTGGGATGGAATTGGGAAGTCGGGAATTTGGCCGGACGATTGCCCAGGTGGTCATAGCTCCCATTCCGTTATCGTTATCGCGTCCTCTTATCACTTACACGGGAGTGTCAGCTACAACCCTAACCCCATTGCACTTTTGGCAAAAGGGACGGAGGACATGATGGTTGAACACTCGACCATTGTAACAGCCATTGGTATGTTATTCTGTTATCAGTTGTTGAAGGAACAACTAAAATGAGTGCTCTGCATCGAACTCCAGCTGGTGCTGACAACATGCATCCAGAACGGTCCAAGCAATGCTCTCACGCAACCGCTATCCTCCTCACGGACTCGGAGCTGGCCAAAGCTACTTCTCCAGGACTCCGTACACCAGTGTTACTTTCCCTCAACCGTCACACCAAAACATCTCCTTCCTGTCCAATACCCAAGACATTTTCTTTCATTCCGTTCCCTTCCACCCTAATCAAATACCTCCTCCTCAACACCCTCGGGCCACTTACACTCCCACACCTCCTCACTATCCTTATCCACCACATCCTTCCCACCCTCCTCCCTCTTCAAGGCCTCCTCGGCCTTCAAAACACACCGCCCCGGCCACGCACAAACCTTTCTCTGCCTCTTAACCCCACTAGTAGCATTCAACCCAGCCCTCCAACTCGTAGCAACCAACGATTTCACCTCCCTCCCTTCCTCCACCCACTTCCTCAGCGCCACCAGCGCATCATGCTCCTCACTTCCCTCGAACCCGGGAACAGACCATAATCCCGAACCCATCACGCCCGCTTGGAACGCCCCGCCAATATTCCACGGTGCATCCACCCCCGCCGGACTCGCCCAGCAATGCTGCATTCCTGGGATCAAAAAGAATTTGAAGAACTCCGTCGTGTTGCGCAAGTTCTCCATGTTGGTAAGCGACCCGCCAAAGTGCCGGATCGTGCGGTTGTAGTAGAGCTCCGTGCCCTTGGTGGGGACGAGGCCGTCGGCTAGGCCGTGGTAGAGAATGACTTTGCCGCCGCGGGACTTGAAGGCGGAAATATCGTATTTGTCTGCGGTAGCGCGGCCGGGGTCGAGGCGGTCGGCGAGGTCGACGAGGGAGTCGGAGTACGAGGTGGTCCAGTTCCAGGTGGCATTGTCCAGCAAAAAATTGCGTTGGTAGCCGACGCCGAAGGGGGAGGGGATGCCGTTGGTGTTGCCGATTATGGTGAACCATTGGGCTTCGGAGCCGAGGGTGAGGCCGGGGTAGATGAGTTCTTCTGTTGCCTCGTGGTGGTGAGAGGAGTAGACCTTTTCGAGGGTGTCGATTTGGGGCTGGGTCAGGCAGGTTGCTGTTGTTCCGTTGGTGGGGGCGGTGTAGTTGGATGGGCAGAGGAGGAGGGAGGAGTTGAGGGTGCAGAGGTCGGGGCGGCTGATGATGCCGTCTTCGACGCCGTCGGCTAGGTCGCATTGGTGGACTACTTCGTCGGCGACGACTTGGAGTAGAGGCGTCGGAATGTAGGAGTCGGTGGTGTTGGGGAGGTTGTACATCCCCAGTTGGGTGATGTAGTTGTTTAGGTGGGAAGTCCACCAGGCTGGAGCACCGACAAGCACGCCGTCGAAGGAGTCGGGGAATTCTTGGATCTCGCGGAGACCCTGGCGGCCGCCAGTGGAACAGCCGCTGTAGTAGGAGTATGTGATGTCGCAGCCGTCGTAGTAGGCGGCTGTGAGCTTCTTGCCGAGCACAACGGTTCCATGAAGAGCACGCCATCCCCAGTCGGCTTTCTTTTCAGGCTGGTTGATGGCCCAAGATGTATCGGTTGCAGACCCGTTGTGGCCTAGGTCAGACGAGACGGTTGCCATGCCGTAATGTGTACCGGGGGCCCTGCAAGGACACGGTTATTAGCAGCTGGTTCGTCCACGGAAAGCACAAATGTGGTATGACGGTTTCATAGTTGATTATCATCATTGACGGGCAGTGCTCGTAAGCCCTTCAGCAGAAGGGGAAGAACAATGACAAAAAAAACCAAAAGAAACATCAGCACGTACATGTCGAGCCAATTGATACCCCCCGCGAACCCTCCATTCCCAACAGCAAGAAACCTTCCACTCCACTCCGTCGGTAAGAACAGCCCGAACCGGTAGCTACTCGACGGCGAACTTGTCACGTTGATCGTTACAGCACATAGTGCAGGAAGGTCCGTTGGGTTAGTCGGATACGGAATATTCGCCTTTCCTTCGCCATGGCTGCCGCCCTCTGGGACAGCCGTGATGTTCTCGAGGCTTGCTTCGGGCGGCAGGATGCTGGTGAAGAAGGCCTTGTTGCAATTAGGTGGCGTTGGTATTGGTTCTGCCGGTGATGTTGGAACTGGGGCCGCCGAGCTGGAGGCTGGTGGCGGGATCTCACGTTCCCACCATTCTGATCTGCCGGGTACGGCACCTTGGATGGCGATGGCGAGGGCAACGACGAATCCGGCAACAGAGGCTATGATACGCGTCATTATGCAAAGAAGTAAAGAGATCAATAACGGTCTGTCGTTGGGGAGATCATCAAGGAGAATCAGTAAGAGGATAATAAAGGGGGAACAGTTTGTTCAGTCCCGTGTGTAGAAGTTATGACGATATTGACTGATGAAGTAGACCGTGTACAGGACATGGGTAGGTAGTTGAGTAACCCTCTGGGTTGACGGACCGAATGTGGTAGATCGAACGTGGTATAGTAACGTCTACATGCACTACGGCTCCTCGGGGTCCAAATAAGGACATCGTGAAGACGGGTGGCCACTTGGTGTTCCCTTTATGAAGGAACTGTTATGACTTACCAGCTGCAAAGACACCCATCGAGGGTATCCCAACTTTCGAGGTGGTATCACGAGATTCGGTTGGCCGCGGGCCGGCGTCCTGGGATTCGTCTAGAGAGGTGAACCTTTCTCCCATGACTTGAAGTGGTCAATATCCAGCGTAATAACGCTGTTACCGTGGCGACTTCTTTTATGGTTCGTCATCAAGCTGGGGATGATCCGGATGGATGCCGACCTGCCCAAAGTGATGGGACTCCGGGAATCGGCAAGCTGACTCGTTGCATGGCCATGTGGCGGGGAAGCAGCTCGAGGGGCAAGCTAATAAAGCAGAACGGAAATGGCAGATGCCGTCACTGGACCGGTCATGCGGGTTTGACAAGGAACCCCAACTACCAGCCTGACCCATTCCAGGTCCTTCAACTCCACCTTTCAACGTTGGGCTCGGTTGGAGAGGTTGAAAGGGAGCTAGCTCTGGCGACCTTGGGTTGAGTTGGAATGAAGCTTGATCCTTGAGCTGTAGAAGCTTGATACTACTCTTCCTGGAAACGGAAGGTAACACAGCTTGAATACTACGACTCAATATCTTGGGTCGTGCTAGACAGTTTTCCTGGTTGACGAGTGACGAGGAAGGTGAGGAAAACAAAGGTTACAGCTTCGAGCGGGGAACATTGGGGCTGTTTAGTACTGCTACCGAGCAGGCAGTTACCGTATAATCTCGCTGCAACTCGTATTCCAGGACAGGCATAATCATGCGGATTCTGTAGGGTTAAAGGTCTGCCAGTTGCGTTTGGCTGTAAGTACGGGGCTGTAGAAGAAAATGGTAGAGCTATAACCCTGCGTTACCGGACTGTCCTGGAATACGAGTTGTTCGAGATTATACGGTAGTTGGAGAAGCTTACCGGCAGGTAGGAATTGGGGGACAGCTCAGGTCCGAGGTAAATTCGCTGCCACTGCCCTGGTGCATGATCCTCTCTGTCACCATACGTGCCCATTGTTGATCTAGTCCAGACTGGCGGTAACCTGAAGGGTGCCCCTCGCTTTCTACCCCGTGATATCCACATTCTTGCTTCATGTTCTGTTACTCAGGCAACCTGGAGTCTTTGTTAGTGTGGTGCTTGGGGCCCCTTGGACCCCAAACCAGAACCCCATTCCTCCGAACCCTGACCGATCTCATGGAGGTTACTGTTCGCTTCTTGGACCTATCAAACATCAGATTTGTGAGTATTAGGAGCAGAGCAGGTATCTCGCCGGGACTGCCATGTCTGAAAAGGATATCTCGCCTGTCCACGAGCTATACGCTTGGGCGGCGGATGAGTGAAGAGAACTCCACTTTCACGCTTGAATGGCTCTGGGGAAAATGAACCTTTGTATGCCGCTATGACTTGCTTCCAGAACACGATTGTCATGTGGCTGGTGGCATCTAAATTAACTAGTGACGATGACAATTGCTATCCAAAAAAAAAAATAACCGAATATGACGTCCCAATGCTTACCTTGTCCATCAGCTGGGGGTGAATACGTCAGTCGCCCTCCATTCTACCACAGCTTCCCTCTCAAAGTCTGAATAACCGGACCTCCTGTCCATTACTTTCGCGAAGCAGCTTTCGATTCTTGTAGCCATACCAGACACGCAGTCCAGCTGCTCCCGCCGAAACCATGAGAAGCATCCCCGCATTGGTCCAGTGACCAGTGGGATATCCCCGAGAGGCCTCCTCCTTTGGGTATATCCACACACCGGGGATTTGGCCGATACCACCCCCGAAACTCACATTTATTGCAATAGCAAGGCCTACGGAAGCCGTACTGTAGACATTGGATGAGAGCCATCCCAGCATTGGGGGGACACAGGCAAAAGAACCGGCCGATGCAAGGATGAGGCAACCGTATCTGTGTTCGTAGGCATCTACTGGTAGCGTGACCAACGCCATAAAGCCTACGGCACCAACGAGCGCAAATACGGCGCTGTGAATACCACGGGCGTTGAAGCGGTCCGCCGACCACGAAACAACAATCTGTGTCACTGTAGGTATTTCTGTCAGTGGACTGTCCCGGTTTTCTGGTACCCAGATATGCGTGGACTAACCATAAGCTACCGCATAAGGTGGAACGCTCATCAACTGAGCCCGGAGATCTTTGTATCCCAGACCGGCAGTGATGGATGGGGTGAACAACGACAGCGAGCTGAAGGGAACCGAGACTCCAAAGTAGATGAGGTAGTGACCATAAAGCCGCCAGTCAGTAAGCGTGGTTTTGGCATCCTGCCACGTCATACTGCGATGATGTCTCTTGCTCCCTTCTACCTTGAGACGAACTAGCGCAATTTCGCGTTCTCTTCCTTTGAGGTGTTCCTCCGGGTAGTCCGGTAGGAAAAAGAGGACAAAGAGTGACGAGACGCAAGAGGGTGCACCTTCGATGATGAAGAGCCAGCGCCAGGCAGATAGTCCGCTTGCGCCATTCATGTGGCCGATGCCGTATGCGATTGCGCCTCCAAAAGCACCGGCGAGTGTAGCGCTGGCGAGAATGGAGGCGACCCTGACACTACGCTCGTCGGACTTGTACCAAAAGGTAAGGTAGTAGACGAGTCTGAGCGACGTGTTAACACGATGTGCAGCATTAAGAGTCCTTGGGACACGAACCCAGGGAAAAGACCGGCCTCAGAAGCACCAAGGATGAACCTCACGGCGGCCAGAGAGTGAAAGCTGTGAACACCACCGAGGCCCATGGTTATGGCACCCCATGAAAACATGAGGAATGCGATCCATCGCGAAGGTCGCAGCTTCTTGAGCAGAATGTTGGATGGGACCTCGAAAGTGGCGTATGCCACCAGGAAGACCATCAAGGCGATGTTGAACTGGTATTGGGTGGAATGGGTCTCGGTCTGCATATCATTGTGTGTCGAAGAGTTAAGAATGCGGGCGTTGCCGATGTTGGAACGGTCGAGATAGCAGAGGAAGTAGATGGCGGCGCAAAGTGGGAGGATGGTCAAGTCTTGTTTGCGCAGCAGAGCTCGTTCCTCGGCTTGAGAATACTCGAATTCCGGGGTGAACTGGTATAACTGGGGTCAGCAAATGTTGGAAGACAAGACAGCGTTCGGTTGACCTACTCACCTCGTTGTGGTTGCTAACTTGGGCCTCGTCCAGCTGCTTCTCCTTGTCTAGGTCCGTTTCTTCGATCGAGTGAGCCATGGTGATTTGTTTGAAGTTCAGGATCGTGGTAGGGTTGCCGTGATCCGAAGCTTGATGGACTTGCTCGCTGATAAGGAGCGAGAAACCGAGAAGGTGCATAAGGCCCCTTTGCCTTGCTCTAGCTTTTCAACGGAACATGATTGGGTGCCTCGGTAAGACTTGTGTTGGATGGTTGCGACAGTCTCTTCCGAGATTAGATTGTGTCACCGTCAGGGTCCTCCAGTGCCTCGAGTGTTGGGCTCGGACATGGATAGGACCGTGGTCATGGCGATCAGCAACCAGACATTGTGATGTTGATGTCGGCTTATCATTCCTGCATATTGCTTGGGAGGGTATCGTGAACTGCAACAAACCGAAGACCTGCCACATCTGGAGCCTGGGGGGTGGGGGCGGGTAAAGGTAAGCGATAGATGGGTGCGGGGGGATGAACTGGAGGAGTCGAAGGAGAGGGAGGGGAAGAACCAGACTTTGGGTACCGGAGGGGTACTTGGGAGGAGGAGCGCCAATGGCGGGGATCTCTACCTTCTCACCTATCACTAACATTATCGCGCTCCAGTACAGGGCATCCTTTAACAACGTTTTTCGGGGGGCTGGAAAAGGGTATTAAAGGAGAGTGAGGAGTACAGTCTTGTTATACTTCCTTGGTTTGTCCCGGCATTATTCTGTTGATGGAAAAAGAGAATGAGAGTGTTCAGGTCAATGTCTGTTTTGTTAAGGCGTTCAGTCTATCCCGAATCAACGTCGCCACGGTGGGGAAGATCGATACTTTCTCCGCCCAACATTGACAGGAAGAGGGAAGTCGCGAAGAGGTTGCTCTTCCAAACTCGAATGGCTTCCTTTTCCAAGCGTCCAAATGACCTGGAGAACGGAAAGTGCAGAATTTGCGGATCATGCAGACGTTTGACCTGCACCTTCCTCGTGTGTGCCGTGCGTTTTTGCAACAGACTGCAGTTAATTTGATCCACAGCGAACCGCGGCTGCTACGAATGGTCAACGTGATCATTGATGGTATCTCCAAACCAATTATGGTATCCAAACACTAACAACATACACATTACAACTTCAGCGGACGATCGACCCTTGGCCTCTTTGGCCTTCGAAACGGATGCGCCTCGGTGTTCAAGACAAAATCATCGAGACTGATGACATCTGGCGGAGAGAAAGCCAAGTAGAAATACTTGAGCGTCTCGGCCAACCAAAAGCTCTGCGAAACACAATGTCAGCTGTCATCCAACCACATCATCACCAGGAAAAGAAAAAGAACTCACCTCCATATAATCCTCCTTCGGCAGGGGATACTCGGCCTTGGTCACGTCCAACACGGCCGCATTCGCAAACTCGGTCTCGGTCCCATTGCTCACAGCCTTGAACATATCCCACGCCGCCTCCTGGAACTCCTGTCTGCCCGTAATCCTCCACATGACAAACACGCTCTCAATCGCCTCCGGTCGCAGGATATATCTCGGATCCTTAGCAGTCGTGAACCCCTTGGGTAAATGTTCCTTCCACTCAGGTCTCTTCCTCTTCTCCCTCTCCCACAACTCCTCATTCCACCTACAACTCGCATCATCCCTTGACTGACAAGGCACCATGTTATATCTCTCGGGCATCATTCCCGTCGGCATCGCCTTGTAGGCATAAACACACCCCTTCGTGATCTTGACCCCTTGGCTCTCCACCCACTCCGGTCTCCTAAACAGCTTCCCACCAAGTCCATAAATCCCACCCACAAAACACCCCAAATGCTCACTCTCCGGATTCAGCAACATCTCCTCCTTCCCATCCACCGTGACATCCGCCGTCCCAATCATCAACACATCTTCATTCCCAGGTAACATCGGCCTAAAGAAAAGCGCCCTATCCGCCGCCTCCAAAAACGCCCTCGACATGCCCTCGTACCTAGCCTCCAATCCCCCCGTAAGCGCATACATCTTGGGTAAATACTCATACAACGAATCCGCGCACCCGGCCACCCCAAACTGATTCCCATTCACCACATCCTGTCTCGCCATCGACACGTAGATAGGCCACAGCCCAGGAATCCGCGTGAAATTCTGTCCTTGCTCAAAGACGTCCATCACGCGTGACGCAGCATCGTAGTACTTCATTTCCCCCGTCACCTGTGACAATCTCGTCATCTCCAGCGTTAGTGTCCCCGGGCTTGCACTAACCACACTTCCCTCCACATCCAGCCCTTCCCCCGTTTTCGCTCGCTCAAAATCAATAAAATCCACCGGCATTCTGTGTTCGGTGTTAAACCCCGCAAACAACAAATCCCCCAACTCTTTCGCTTTCGTCAACAATACCTCCCTTTGACTCAAGTCATACGCTGCCAGTAGTCCTCCCAGATACCGAATGTTCGTCTCAAAAATATTCACCCTCCCATCTCCACTCTTCACCCTGCCAAAATCTATGTCGGCGACGGCCTCAACCGCTTCATCAAACTCCTCCCTCAGTCCCATGATCCAGAGCGTATCCAGCGAGTCGACGAGGGTAGCTGCCCACCCGGAAAACTGGTCTTTATACCCGCCTGAGATGGGCTGCAGCGCATCCTTTTTCCATGCCAACTCGCGGTAGGATTTCCAGTTTTTTATGAAAACGTCCTTCACTGCCTTGCGTCGCGACTCGCGGAGTTTGCGAGCAGCTGGTGCTTCCGGTCCAAAAGGATGTTGCACGGGGGGTAAAGAAACCGGTCGACCGATGGGGAGTTGTCGGGGGGGTGACGGTGGGGGGTATTCGTAGGAGACGCTGCTCCAGTCGAAGGAGGTGTTTGAGACCAATTTGGTTTGGGTTTTTGAGGGGTAGTTCATGTGGTGCTCTAGCCAGATGAATTCTGGTACGCCGTGGCGGGGGTCGTAGGGGCTGGAGGAGGACCATGGTTGGGAGGAGGAGGTGGATGTGGAGGAGTGGAGGAAGTAAGCTATGCTGAAGAGGATGAGGAGGGCGAGGAGGATGTGGCGACGGCGGGAGGGGCGGAGGTGGCGGGGGAGGGTGGTGGAGGGGAAGCGCGCCATTGTGAGAGTGAGAGGTGGTGATGATGTTGCCCGTGGTGTTGCCCGTGATGCGTGGCGTCGCCCGGTCGCCCAGAGCAGATGTTTAGTAGGGCGTGATGCCGCTGGTCGCTGTATGTCTCGCGGTGACCATAGGTGAGTTTGGTCGTCCTGCCCTTTTGCCTTCAATCTGACTATTTTATTATCCAAAGGAGTCGTAAAAGGTGATGAAAAGTCCCAAAATCCAAAAAGAAAATCTAGACAACAATGAGATGTGAAGACGAAGTGAACACTTTGTCTCATGAATCACTTTCAAGTGATCCTTCAAACTACCACGAAACCCCCTGAGCACCCGCTTATTTGCTTATTTCGTCTTAGTGGACGTGGTGCCGCCGCCACAGTTTGTTTCGGTTGTCCATTGACCACTCAGCTTCTGTAGACATCCCCTGCGACTTGTTCCAAGCGCACAGTGCCACGCTTAGGTATTGCGGCATGTCTTACAGTGTGCCAAGGCGGGTAAAACAAAATGTTGTTCTTCAGAGACAGTTTGGATGCAACGGTGAAAGATTGGCGAGAGTTGGCAGAGGATTGGCGATGGTGAGGTTGTAGGGCTGGGATAAACTTGGCCCGGTTGGACAAAAATAGCATGACATGTGTGGGGTGGAAGAAGGGGGAGATGAGGATTTACTGTAGATCGTTACGGATATCGCGACATGGGGGAAGGCGACGGGGCTGGGTTTGACAGCAATCAACTTCATCGATCTTCCATCGATGGTGCATTTGAACATGCCGGCATCTTGAATATGAACTAGAAGGTATCTTTCACCGACTCTTAGAACGGCAAAAGGAATACTTGATTGTGTTACAACAACTCAAATGACTCAGTTTCATCGACCGCTCACTGGGACCCGAGGCATTGTCTTAAACCTTCACATCCGTTGTCCATCAGAAGGCCTCATTCTCCTCTCCCCAACCCTCTTATCATCTTCACAGTTCCCCCATTCCCGAACAACAACCCTCTCTGTCACCCACCTAACCAAAGACCCAAGCAGAAAAACCACCCTCAAAGATCAGAGCCCCCCATCAAAACACCCCACAACCCCCGGCTTATCCTGACCATATTCCATCCCTTGCCCATCCAAATACCTCAAGACCCCACACTCCGCCAAAAGCTCAATCCGCGCACAATTACTCGGCAAACTAACCGTCCCATCCCCATTCGACTTGACAAACCTAACCGGGTACTGCGGCCTCGTATAAACCGGATCCGTCTCATTACACACAATGAACGTGCCATGTTGATACAACTCAGGCGCCTCACTATCCGTTACCGGCGAGCCAGGAGCGGTGGGTTCGTCAGCCTCGGGTGAATCAGCGCCGGCGGAGGATATGAATAGGCGTGGATGACCGGATGGCGAAGAGATGGAGATGGAAGGCGTGGAAAGCCCGAAGAAGATGCCCAGATACAAGACGGAGGGGAAGTCGGAGTCGTAGATGCCGCCGAGACGGATGGAGAGCGGGAAGGGGTTGGAGTCGTCGAGGGAGATGCCGCCGGTGGAGTTTTGGTAGTAGATTTGGTGGGGGCCGGAACTGGATCTTTCGGCGATGGTGTGTGAAGAGGAACCTGAAGAAGAGGCAGTGGTGTTGGGCTTGGCGAGGACAGCGGTGCTTTGGCCGGCGCCGACGTGCACGCCGCGCAGGGACCAGTGGTTGATGTCATCCAGGAAGAGATTGCGGGCCATGTCGGGGTCGGTGAGGTTGGCGACGAGGGCGAAGCCGAGGGCAAAGCCGAGGGCGGTGGAGGTTGGAGGTTGTTGAGAGGTGGGGGAGGAGTCGTCTAGATGAAGAGGAGTGGCAGTTGTGAGGGTAAGGGCCGCGAGGGCGATGAGGGTGGTGGTGAGCATGGTGACTGGTATACCTGTGTTTGATATGCTGCTTTGTGGTATTGACGAAGGCAGTGAAAGGTGAGTGCAAGTGATGGATATCCAGTCGAGTTGATCGGCTTGCTCAACACAAACGAAGCCCTTGGGTTAAAGGTGGGAAGGGAGTTCTTGGTTTATATCATAATCACGGCTGGTTAGCATATTCACTTGAGCCTACCTTGATGTCCTTGCGATCCAGCTCTCCAGGTCGCAGTGCGACAGATATTGCGCCCGAAAGGGTCCAGGACATGGTGATGGCGCCCGGCGTCGGTGAGTGCAGTGGCCAACCTTTCTTCACTCGAGGAAAGAATAACCGCCCCGACGGCAAGTCTCCCGTCGGATGGTTTCAAGTCGAGCCGCGAAGCTTTTCATGGGCGGGACCGATGAGTATAAAAGTCCCCTGCTTTGAGGCAATCCGAGCTGAAGAGATGGCAAAAGTGATGGTTGATGGCACCCGGGAACAAGACGTGGTTCCCGCTTCGAGATTTTCATTGGTGAAAAAGGCCCATCTGCGTAACGTTCTTGCCGTGGTGTTTTGGTCACTGAGCTCCGTCTCCCATTGCGGTTTCGATGAGATGGGGATTCGGGCATGACAGGAGGTTTCTCGCCGGAGAGTCGGGAGCGAAAGTACCTCGGTCATTGCCGCCGGAAATATTCCATTACTCTTCAGTCGCTTCTTGCGGTGGAGTTGTGGTACCTTGATGGTCGCATTTTGACATTTTGTCTCAAATACTTTTTCCGTCTCGGAGATTTGGAAGGCAACATGGAATGAGAGAAAGATGAGACGACGGCACAAGATTTGAGATGGATGGTCGAAAGAGGGGACGACAGCGATTGCGGGTGTCTACAGCTGCTGGCAGCTGGCCAATGCGCTGTCACGGCGACCGGGGCCATCCGTTTGATCACTATCAGTCGTTCACCAAGATTAGGAGCAGAACTGTTAGCAAGAGTCTTGTGGGGTCCGGATCCACTGATTGGACCAGCATTGCCGGCCGAGACAACAGCGCTAGCGTTCAACGTCGGTTCGTCGATTCGCGCGCCTGAAGTTCGTCCAGCTCACTGTGTTTGTTGATTCTCAAGTTTGACAAAACATCACCATCCGTTATGTTCGCCGGGGAGCAGAAGCGGTGACCTTTTTGAGCGACATGACGCGAAATCAATGACACACAGTAGGCACACACGCGACAGCCATGGAACCTTCTACCACTGACCGTCAACCGGACCCAGACACAATGGACTCGGATTCTGAACAGTCGCAACCGCACCCCGCCGCCGAGACTCAGCCCGAGACTCACCCGGAAGCCGACGCCGACAACGACGCCGACTCTCTCTTCGATGGCGAAACACCTGCATTCGAATCTCAGAGTCCCGCCCAAGTCCAACCCGAAAATGGCGACAACGATAAATCTCATTCTGAACCTGAGAGTCCCGCGTCTGGGACGCAAACACATGCTCAACCTGAAGGCCAGCCTGAGACTCACCATGAAAGTCAAGAACACACTCAGCCAGCCCGTCCCAGTACTTCATCTGATGGAAGTCGACCCTCGACTGGGAATTCCGTAACCCCATCTTCAACACAAGCTCATCCAAACGGCCATCCCAACACCAACACCAACGGCCCTCCACCCGGGCCTCATACCAATATTCATCCTCGGCCAGCACCAAGCCCTCATCCCAATGGCATCTTTGGACTTCTTGGCCCGCCACCCCCCGATCCAGGCCCAAAGCCCATGCCTCCAGCACCCGCTGTCCATGGGCCCTTCACTTACGACAAAGACGGCTTCAAGGTCCTGGGCTTCAAGCGGGAGACCCCCTACAACCTCAACATGATCATGCGCGACCCCAATGCCGCCCCGCCCGTCGAACCCGTCGCCAAAGCCTGGTTCCACGCCCAACTGATACACTACGGCATCCCCGTTCACCAGTCTCCCCTCCGCGCCGAGCCTCTTCCTGGGGACTTGTTCTTTGCTCTAGAGACCGCCCTACGCAGAGAAACCATCAAAGAAGGCAAGCTCCCGCCTGCTGACATTCTGACCATTGAGTACAACCTCAAGAGACAGTTCAAGGACATCTACAAACAGTACAAAGAGGCATTCAGGTACTGGGAGCAGCAGACCTTTGCACGCTGTGCCACCCCCACCGACGAGATCAACTGCAGCCTCGACCTCTTCATGGCCAAGTATTTCCTCAAGGGCACCAAAGGCCGACCTGATCCCAGGAAGACACGGTACCCCATCATACTGCACAAACTAAACGACTACGACGGCACCCGCAAGGTTGTTAAAGCCGTTCCCGGATTGCGATCCCACATGATGCCTCTCTGGTCCGTCATCTGCTGGGAGGAGTACGGCATCGAGAGGGCCATCGAGGAGGCCTTTGCCAGCATTGCAGCCTCTCATCCGTCCATAACCATCCATGTGCCTACCATGGAGGCCCATTTCCACATCGACTACTTCCTATCCAAATACTGGCTTACCGGCTTGTACGGACGCCCCATGCCCATGTTGACGCAGGAGCCCGTCGTCATTGAGGGATGGTTTGGAGGTCCCGATATCCGGAATATCCTGACACAGGCCGTCCTTCGTGTCCCGGACCTCCGTGTCTGGGCTTTCATCGGCAACGGCATCGACAAGACGGTTATCGGCTGGGGTGATAGGCCATTCCAAGTCATCGAGCACCTCCGAATCACATCCATGCACCAACAAGTCGCAAGTGCTGCGCCGCAAAGGGTCGAAATCCAAGGTAATCCCACCTGGGAATTGGCACTTCAACCTCACTTCCGTTTGTGCCAGGTAAAAGCCGACCTCTTACAGACAAACCCCCAACAAGCATATGAGCCCTTCGAGATCGAAGAGCTGGTTGGCTCGTGGCTGGTCCAGTGTCCTGCCTTGGAAGACGGCGGATGGGGAGGACGTCCCGGCGAAATGACCATCGATATCCTCAACTGGCCTGTTGACAGCTACGGCCTGGTAGCCTCCATCAACCTCAAAGTCGCCCTAGGCACCATGATCCTCGCCAGATCGGAACGATTGCTGGACGACCTGTCAGCCTACCTGCTCCACGACCCTGAGGTTCTGCCACATATACCCCATAAGAAGCGAAGACGAGGCGATGACTTCTTTGTGGAGTACCCGCGACGGAGATCCCCCTATGAACCCATGCCTCCCCTGCGCATCTTCTTCGACTGGATCGGCCGGCGAACTGGCGAGTTCGATGTTGAACTAGACATGGATCCCGCAAACAGGAACAGAGGCTGGGTGGACATTGACATGAACAACAAGGTTTTCGGCAAGGGGTGGCTGAAGTATGTCAAGTTCTTCGGGAAGGACAACCCGGTGGCGTTCTCGATGTACAAAGTGATGGATCAACCCAGGAAGATGCCAGAGCAGTGGAGCAATTTCAGGCCTAAGCAGATGGAAGCACAGCTGCAGAGACGGGTGGAAGAACAGCTGCAGAGGCCGATAGCGGAGCCGAAGGGGATCATGGTCACTTCGAAGATACCGCCACCGGCGTCGGACCACACGCTTCCACCACTACCACCGCCACGATCAGGGCCGCCACCACCGCCCCCACCGGCTCCACCGACGGACCTCCCTGGGTTTCAGAGAATACGACCAAGAGAACCTCCTCAGGGGATGCAGATCGGAGTGCATACAATCCCGCCCAAGAAGCGACGAGGACCGAGGAAGGGGTACAATAAAGCGCCGCCTGTCGATGGAGCTCAGCAGCAAGGTGATGGGGAGCCGCGTGAGAGTGGTGATGGCCAGGAAGGGAGGGATACCTCCGCCTCGATGGAGGATGAGGAACAGCAAGAGGCAGACGAGTCAGAGGAGGAGGGACAGCAGGAGGAGGGACAAGAGGAGGGACAAGAGGAGGGGCCAGAGGATGAACAGCCACAAACCGACGGACAACAAGTCGATGAAGAGGATCAAGGCGAGGAGGACGAAGGACGGGCACAGGGGCAGGGACAAGCAGAGGGACAAGGAGAACAAGTGGAGGAACCAGAGGAGGAGGCCCATGAACAAGAAAGTCAAGAGCAGGACGATGAAGAGGACCTCGATACATATGAAACACCAGCGGAAGAGGCACCATCAGCACCAGACGAAAAGGAACAGCAAGGCGGCGGCGACGGACAACAAAAACAGCAGGAGGGACAAGAAGTGGAAGGTGAACACGACGAGGAGCAAGATGACGACCAGGAGGAGCAGGAGGAGCAGGAGGAGCAGGAGGAGCAGGAACAAGTAGATGAGAAACAGAAGGACGACCAACCACGGGAAGAGGAAAACGCACAGCAAAAGCAACAGGGGTCATCCGCTCCATAGAATGGCGCCATTGCCTCTACGATCACTTCGTTTCGGTGGATTAGTTACGATGGGAAAAGCGCAAAGTTCACTCGAGCTACTTCTTGACACCAAAGCAAGCCACAACACTACAACACATGTCTTTTGCCCATAACTCGCAGCTAGCCACCCCTTTTTTCCTTTGCTTCCCGTTCTTGTGGATGATATATTTATACTTTTTATCCGCCGTGTATCTGGGCCCGAATACCTCTGCCTCATCAACTCCCTTTACTCGGACGGACAACAAAAGCAACAGGGGTCATCCGCTTTATAGGATGTTGCTATTGGGCTACGAAAGCGGGCGTTTGGGTACAATGGTTACAACAGTAAATAAAGTTCTTTACCACCAGCGCAGCGCCATGTGTGTACGGGGAAGTCATAACGCTACTGCATATCCCGAAGAATCTCATCAACCCATGTTTCTTATGTCATGACATCTCGCAGCTTTCCCCCTCCACTTTCTAATGTCCCATCGCCGGCCCACCCTCGTATGTATATACATACCACCGG
>RANY01000717.1:0-18794 GCA_009805235.1 Neurospora pannonica FGSC 7221 | reverse complement strand
CAATGCTCGCCAAAGCCAGACAATGGCGGCTATCAAAAGCTTATTTCACTGCCTCAGAAAGGCGCAACACATTCTCTTCTCTCTCGTTGGATTGGCGACGTCCTTTACATCAAGCCTGATGTCAGCATGCCACATCAACTTTTCGTCTTTCAAGGATCAAATGCAGCTTTGATGCTGCAAGGGTGGACATGCCAAAAAGGCAACCAGAGGGTTCACTCCGGGTAGCGTTTGTTTTGATATCAAGGCTTTAAGCCTCGCTTCGGGGGGCGGGGGTGCTGACACGGGCCCCCACCCAGGCTTAAAGCCATCCTACTATACCGTCCGTCCACTCAACCCCCAGCATATGGCGGTAGCGACGGCGAGGTGCTTGGCTTGAAGCTATGCTTGAAGTAGTTGTGATATGGGTGGTGGCCTCTGGACTTTGCGTGCAGTATTAGCGTTTCTTGACATTGCTAGAGTAACAGACGACAGGCTTCATCTGCCTACCTATGTAAAAAATCTAGCCGCAGTTTTAGGACGGTCAACTTTTCTCGTAATCCGCCCAATTATATTCATCTTTTTAGCGCCGCCTCCCCACTTACCGTCTTGCCTCCGTCCGAACGATATAGATATGGGAGCTGGTGGTTCAGTTTTTTGACCCTACCACGTGATTAAAAGACCCGTTTCCTGTCCTTCCCGCTCCCATAGATAAGCAGACATATCAGTGGCTTATCTATGGGAGCCATTTTTTGTAGATTTCGATAGGGGTTTGGATGACTCAGCTACACCTCTGCCGGGATATGAATGTTAGGGCAAGTACGTCGATCCTACAGAAAGTAGGAGAACAGAGGTTAGCGGCTGGGCACTTTTCTGTAAATGCTACGCTGTGGCAAAAGTCAAAAATTAGCCTTTCATACCCCAGCAGAGGTGTAGAAACGCCAGCGTTTCCAGAAGCGTTTTCATCCTATCACTCACGCCAAGCGCGGCTAAGGCTATGAGCCGGGCTAGCACATTGAAAGTTAATTCTAAATTAGGCTTCGATACCATGGTTCTATGGGAGCACACGGTGACTAGATGTCTCGTTTTTTTACGAGCTTCTTAGGTAAACTTGACTAACTTGGAGTGGACGTTTGTACCTGTTGTGCCCATTCAGCACCGTCGCACACTTGGGTGAAGCTACATCTTTCAACTTCAGTGCATCGACAGCCGATACAAAATCCAGGCCGACGATTAGAAATACTCAAAAAATTATTCCCTTTGCCTTTATTGCAACATTCCTCAGCTATGCTAGCAGGACGATGGATTGGGAGCCGTCCTTCTCGCGATTAAAACGTCCCCGCCGACACTACGAAGCGTAAGAACCCAAGATATTTGGGCAGGCGAATCCGACTAGAACCTAAAACCTAGGCCTATAGCAGACTCCAATGCCCAATAGATCACAAGTGTTCCTCACTTTATCCTCCAGCGGCGGGGGCATAAAGTTGTAGAACTCGCTGTCCTGTTCTGGGTTATCACAATGATGCGGGATCATTGCATCCCATGCATTACATGTATGTCTAGTGGGGGGTAGATAACGCCGTCGATTTCTCCCCGGACAAGACAGAGATCGAGTTCTTCTCTAGAAGGAGACTAACTTCTCTAGAAGGAGACTAACTTCTCCCTTCCCGTCTATCACGCACGGCGAGGTTGTAGTTGCTGCACAGCCAGTGATGCGCTGGCTAGGGATTTGGCTCTATAGCAAGCTAAACTGGAAGTACCACATTGAACACAGACTCGCCTCAGCTAAATAGGTAGTCCAGCACATCCGTGGCCTTAATAGGGTCTACCATGGCGCCCCTCCAGGCTCTATGGTGAAAGCCATGAAGGCTGTTGTCCTGCCAAAAGCTCTCTTTGGCTCCGAAATCTGGTGGCCGGGCCACTAAAAGCATGCTCTATACTGCAAGCAAGGGGAATTTCCGCTTGTTAGCAACGGCCTGGCGAACCACGTCCGTAAAGTCCAGACTGTAGTTAATATCACTATTCGCGCCAGTTTGCTGGTTTGGAAGACGACCCGCCGTGCTATCCTCTACCGCGAGGCCAGCCTTCCCCTGGCCCCCCTTCTTCTAGAGGCAGCCCGCTGGCGACACTCCGTCCGCCTCCTCGCCCTAGACCCTACCCACCCACTCGTCCCACGCCTCACAGAGGTGCGAGTAACGCGACATAGCCTATCCCGCCGCCCTACATCACTACAGACGGCCGCCCAGCTCGCTTTGCCCTTCCCGCGGCCAATTTTGCAGCCGCTAGTCTATAATGGGGACATTCACAAAAACCCAGCGCCCACGTCTAAGGACAGGGCGGCCGTGGAGTTCAAAGAGTGGCTCCTCTGGCTAGATCCCACGGAAGTCGTCGTTTATACTGACGGCTCCATGATTGCTMAGCAAATGGACCTTCCAGTAYACGCGGAGGACCCGGATGCTGAGGAGGAACGGCCGGACGGAGAGTGCGTAGGCTTTGGCTACGTAATCTTCCAGGGTCAGGYAGAGCTTGGCCGCGGCTGTGGTCAGCTAAAACATGCAGAAGTCTTTGATGCAGAGGCAGAAGGAGCGAGACATGACCTTAGGGCCACGGTAGCGCTTTTCCCGGAGGCAAATGCCCGCCCACGCATTACAGTATGTCTTGATAATACATCGGTTATAAGAGGCCTTCGTGGCACCCCGGCGACATCATCACAGGCAGCCTTCCTCGACTTTAGAGATACCCGGAAATCTTACGGCCAGGACTTGGTGGACGTCCGCTGGGTCCCCGGCCACAAGGGTATTACAGGCAACGAAATCGCTGACGAGCTTGCTAAAGCGGGCGCTGAAGGGGGAGAGGTGGCTAACGGAGGTCTGGCTACTCTTGCACATTCCAAGCGGCTAGCCAAAAAGGAGATACGCACGGATTTCAGGACATGGTGGGCAGAGAACAAACCAGAGTCGTATGCAGACTATAGGCTGGGCGTCTCTACTAAGCCTAACGAAGAGTTGGAGCTGGACAGGCGCTCCCTGCACTACCTTCTGGCAGCTAGATCAGGCTATGGGGATTTCAAGGACTACCATGAGCGCTTCGAGCACGAGGACGCGCTGCTAACATGCTTTTGTGGAAGCTGGAAGAATCCCTTCCACCCCTTTTTCTGCAGGAAGGCGTACGCGGCCTCCCCGGTCACAGGCGAGGCGGCTACGCGGAAGAATCTCTCCCTTGCTATTGGTATTTATTGGCAACAATTTATTGCTAGAATACAGACCTCCCACTTCTTTTCGTGGACTTGCACGAGGAAGGCTTGGCGCCAGACACTCTGGCAGAAGCACACTGACGACGGAGGCACCGCTGACAACTTCACCGGGTTTCTACGGGACGAAGGGATAGAAGTTGGCCAAGGCCATGAGATCGAGAGAGTTACGGTGGATTTGGACAGGCTGGTGGGAGAGAGCGGTGAGGAGTAGAGTGTTTTTAGTTTCCCCTTTTCTTTTGTCTTTTCTTTGTCTTTACGGACTTCGCTACATCGCTGGCTCGTCCACAGGGCGATTGATGGAGATGCTGGGCCGCGTTTACGCTATGGGCAGCAGGTGAGATACACTGGCTATAGGCCTCGGTTTGCCCTCGGATTACTGGTTTGGTGGATGGAATAGTGACACTGGGCGCCACAGGGCGTGTCAGGGCACTGCTCTTATCTTTGTTCACTAGACTCACCGCTGTGGCACGTCTCATACCCTACGGGAGGCGGAAGTAGACGTTAAAAATAACAACAATAACAACAACAACAACAACAACAACCTTCAGCTATTCCATTTAGGCAGATCAGACTGCCGTTCGTCACACACTTCCTTATCTAATCTACAACCAATCAAATTACTCGCATCCATATAACCCGTACAATCGTTCTACCAAGGCATAACCCGTCTATCAGGGCCATAATACGGCGGGGGCATAAAGCTGTAGAACTCGCTGTCCTGTTCTGGGTTATTACAACCAAGTTCAAAGCCGCAGGCGGAATTCTGAACCGGAGATGTCGGAGTGGTAGTAACGACCATTCACAAAACTGAGCTTCTTCCCATCAGTCAGCATGGTTAATCCAGAAAGAGGGATAGCGTTTCGTCACCCATACGAGCCAAATTATTACTTAGTATGAAGTCAGTCTTGGAGTACCTTCAACACCCAGTCGGTGGTATAAAGCCGTATGTTAAACCGCGATTCCCCCCGCATCTAGACTAGGAAAGACCATGTAGCTGTGGACGCTACTACAAGTATGTTGGCTCTCCCAAATACTACTAAGGAAGAGACTACTTATCCGATCAAGGAGAATCGAGCCTCTACCATTGTACCAAGCTTGGCCATGACTGGGCAGTCACGGGTTAATCCCGTGGCATCTGGACCGCACAGGCACCCACAAAAGGAGAGTCAAGGGATGGAATAGTCTTGCTTCATAATAGAATACATCATCTTAATATTAATAGAAGTTACTAGGATTTACAAAATTCCTATACAATTGCCTATCCTCCCAGACCCTTCTGGTGGCACGCTAGAAAATGAAATAGAGAGAAAGGAATTGAAAAGACATGGAATACATTATATGTCTTGCGAGAAGCCAATAAACCAAACCAGTCCCGATACGCTGCCGATGGATATCATCCGTCCCTGGAGGTTATAACTAAACGGTCGGTAATTTGGTGGCAGCCAGAGTACGTTCTGGCCGTTGCAAGTAATCCAAGACCTATCCTGTCCCAAGCCATAGCCATAGCTCTCTGGGTTATCTAGTACAATTTGGCTTTCGGTAGTTTCTGTAACTATTTCAATACGTCCAACGTTGGTACGTAGGTAGCGATTAGTATCGTCAAACGATATATGGGTCATCGTAGTACTAGTATTAATCGTTTGGAGGCAGCTCCCTGACACCGGATCCCAGATCTTGATCGTTTTGTCCCCCGAACCGGATGCAAGCCGCTGGCCATCAGGCGAGAATGCCACTGGGCAAACGTAGCCGCCATGGCCTTCTAGGGTCTGGAGGCAGCTCCCCAACGCCGGATCCCAGATCTTGATCGTGTAATCCTCCGAACCGGACGCAAGACGCTGGCCATCAGGCGAGAATGCCACTGAGGTAACGGAGTCGCTATGGCCTTCTAGGGTCTGGAGGCAGCTCCCCGACGCCGGATCCCAGATCTTAATCGTGTTATCCCACGAACCGGACGCAAGCCGCTGGCCATTAGGCGAGAATGCCACCGAGTTGACGGAGCGGCTATGGCCTTCTAGGGTCTGGAGGCATGCATTCCAATCCAATTCTACAGCCGGCTTAGTTCGAATCCATTTAGGTTCTTCTACGCTGAAATTTCTCCTTATCAAGCTACCGCTTGGAGCAAATACAAGCGCTGAGATGTATGCTTGAAGTGGAGCTTGCTCTATTATTGACTTATAAGATAGAGCAAACCGGTAAGCATCCCAAACAGGTTTTGATAACTGCCACTGATGATTACCTTTCTATATCTTTAGTTAGACCAAATTCCTAGTGCGGAGTTAGACTTGTACTTACTAGCAGGCCCTCGAGCTTTCCAATAGCAACAACGCCCGCAGGTATAGCTTGGAGTAGACTTAGAGCTTCGAGCCAGTAAAGGTACTTCGTCTTGAAGAATGTATAGATAGCCTCATCCCATAAAAGATGACGTTTTGTGTTCGTGCTAGAAACCGAGTCAAACAAGTGATCAACCCAGTAGACGCACGAGTACCGCACCGTCGCTAGCGGGTCCGGATCTGGTACTTGGACCTCGTTGATTGGGAATCCGGGTGCCTCTAAGCCATACATGTCTCGTCGCAAGACTGTAGACATCGCATTGAGCGACTTTGAGAATATGATGTGGTCTACATCTTGTATTCCCAGGGGGAAGACCCAGTTGAAAGGGTTGCGGGAGGCTTGGTGCGCGGCCTTGCCCAGTAGAAAGTCCTTGGCGGATTGGTGGACGAAATAAACAGTCTGGTCTCGAAGAGTCAAAAACGAGCCGCAAAGCCCTATAAGCTCTTCCAGGGACTGCGGATCATCTGGGATATCGTCTGACATCTCGACGAGAGTGGTCAGTTCTTGAAGGCTGATGGGTCGGCGAACAATAGAGGAGACGGCAAGAATTTGCCTGCACAGATCCGCATTACTGGACTGAATAATCTGCTCCATCATCCGCGCATACAGGGAATCCAACCCGGGGGGGAATGCTCGTAAGTTTGTTAGTGTCTGCCACCTCCGAACGCTCGGGTCCGCAAGTACTTGGCAGACCAAGGCCACCCAGAGAAAAGTCCCATTCGCGTTAGAAGAGAGATAGTCATGTACAACCGTCTGCATTGTGCTGTCGTACTGTTTCTGCCGCGACAAGTGAAGGACTTTGTGGCGGATATATGCATTGACGGCAGTGGTGGCGGATTCGGCGTTTAGCTCGAGGCTGAGTCTGGACTGCTGCGCAACAATCGCCAACTGTTCTTCGATCTGCATCCGGTTGCGACTAGATACAAGCCACTTGACACGAGCAGACACAGATGATATCTGGACGATCAACTTGAGAAGCTGCGGTTGGTCTGTCACACATTCGTCTAGAGCATCAATCACTAGATAGGTGACCTTCAAGTTCGGGTCTTCTAGCATCTCGCGTAAAACCTTAGACAGGACGACCTATGCCATTGCGTCATCGGAGGGGTATGTGTTCTCCGGTAGATGTGAGAGCAGGCGTGGTTGCCGGTGGGCAAGTAGGTAGATTAAGCCTCGTAGCACGGCAGTTGCGTTATTGATGCGCGAGTCGGTAGCTTGGCAGAAGAAATACGCCAAGTTACCACCGTCAGCGATAACACGCCGCTCTAGCTCGTCGATGATACCGCATAGCAACATGGTCTTGCCTTTGCCTGGATCTCCCTTGATCCAGAGCAGGCGACTCTCCCGCAGCTGGCGCCATCGCTTGAAGTCGGGGTTGTCGAAGACCCAGCGGTAAGCATCAGCCAGCAGACCATCCTTCGCTAGTTCGATCTGCTCCTTTTCGACGTGCGGGTCACGCGGGTCTCCGGGCCACAATTTTGCCAGACAGAGGTAATCCTCGTGAACCTTGTCCTGCAGCCACTTCAATGCTTTCTGCCTTCCTTCGCTGTAGAGAACCGGCATGTGCACATCGAAGATGCCGAATAGAGAGTACACCTTGTCTTCCTCATATTGTGTGTCACGCTTCTCGATCCATCGCATCCGTTCGGCGACGCTGAAATCAGATAGAGGGACACCTTGGAAGGCTTTTCGCGGAATTCTGGTTATATCGTGAATTTCTTGTTCCAGGGACTCCTTATCTCCCAGGCGCTCACCCTCTTTAGAGAAGAATTCGACGATCGTTGGAGCAATGAGCTCTTGGAGGGTCCATCCTCGGAAAAACCATCTGCTCTCTCGAAAGGCCGGCTGCCAACCGGGGCCGTCGCCGTGCTGATGGGTTGAGACGTCTGCTAGGTACACGTAACATTTCACCGCGCTGCGGTACCAATGGAACATGGAGTTGAGAGCGTGCTGAAGCTCGGCGCTGTCAGACTTGTCAATGCAGCATGTGTCGACCCAGAAGAATCTCAACCCATCGCGCCAGGCTTGGTCTCCGCAAAAACGAATCTTAGCGTAGCTTGCTTTGTTCTTGCCTATACCGTCCGTCATGTCTCTGAAGAGGACCTCTTCGGGACCCCATGTGTGTGAAAGTATCGCATACGGTGGAATCTTGTTGTTGGGGAGGTCCTCCGTCAGACTGACCCCGCCGGTATCGTCACGCTCCAGAAGCCGCATTGAAGAGTCCGCCAGGCTCAGCCCCCTCGGCAGCTAATCATACAAATGTCCGATGGTGGGAAAAGGCTCGCAGGCTTCGCGAGCGGACGGCTTATGTTTGCGGGGCTGTAGGTACAGTAAATCAGCAATTGAAACTAGGGGAGTTGCCATAAGTAACTGACAAAATTCGTAGCGTATATCTCGGTGGGTTTGATTGGGAGCCTTGAAGGTAGTTGCTGTTGTTATCTTTGTTTCAAGGCGCTGCCTTTGCCTGGATCACCAACCCCGCACGCTGCGCATTTTGTCTGCATTGGCGCCTGGAGAACAGGAGCCAACCGCGCATAATTTGAAGCATCGTCATTGGTGGTGTTAGTCGCACGACACTCAGTCACAGCCTTGCTGGAGGTAAGGTGGGAATTCGAAATCTTATTTTTACGAAGTCTACGAGGAATTATTTTTTTTTAAAAAAAATATTTGTCTCAAACTAATGGTTCACCCTTAAATTTGAATATGCAAAACCAACCTTATTTATAGAAAACCTTCTTTATTTCTTCTAACTCCTCGTTATCTATGTTCACTTTTTTGTGACAAATGGCAGTCTGATCTGCCTAAGTGGGATAGTTGAAGGATGATACTATTAGAAGACGTTCGGTGAAGCCAAAAGGTTCACTGACAGCCTCGCAAAGTCTACATCAAAAAGAATGAGCTGGAAACTGCAGACTCGGAAACCGTCACCAAATCGAACGAACTATGTCGGTGTATTGGGGATGGGTATTTCGCCTGCCCTGGTTTCAGTTTTTTCTCTTCCGTTATCACCACAGAATCACAGCCCTTTCCTGTCGTCGCCTTTCCAGCCTCCAACAACATCACTAACAATCCGCGCGTTAAAACTGTCAAACGATCCCTCTAGTCACATGTGTATAGACGTGAACGTAGGATTTGCCGCGTTGAAACTGCCGCATCTTCAACTCCCTCTTGTATACATCCTTGTCATCAAATCGATACTTATGTGTTCCTACATTACATCACCTCTTTCTCTAGCGCTCGAAAGTCCTCACCCTCCATGTTGTGAACGCATTGCTGCCCAAGGAGCCATGAACGCTCTTTGGCCTTTAGACGGAAAACCACGCGGAAAGAAGACCCATTATTGGCGCCAAGACTAGAAACCCCGCGCCCACCGACGCGGGTAAGACGCGAGGCCAGGAGGTTCAGCTCCAAGCTGAAGATTGTGTCGTGACTTGTGGTAAGGCTCTGGGAAGCGATTATTGATTTTCTAACATCACCACAACCAGCCTCAGGCCACGATATAGATCAACTCTACAACTGAAGGCCAGAATGCGACTCCTTCATACCCGTTTCCTTCGCTTGGAGGTCTTCCGGGACGATGTCCCTCCATATGCGATACTCTCTCACACCTGGGGCGACCAGGAGACCACCTTCCATGATTTCACTACCAGCACAAATCCTGACATGACAAAAGCCGGCTGGCAGAAGATTCACAATGCATGCTACCATGCTGCTTATCATGGCTGGGATTACGTCTGGATCGACACGTGCTGCATTGACAAAAGCGACATGACGGAACTTAGCGAGGCCATCAACTCCATGTTCC
Source organism: Neurospora pannonica FGSC 7221 (assembly GCA_009805235.1). Lineage (NCBI taxonomy): Eukaryota > Fungi > Ascomycota > Sordariomycetes > Sordariales > Sordariaceae > Neurospora > Neurospora pannonica. The sequence goes on along the minus strand of RANY01000717.1, from coordinate 9,429 downwards.
GGTGGTATGAGTCCGCTGGAGTATGTTATGCTTTCTTGGCCGATGTCGTCTTCCCTAGTGATGAGAATGACACTGTAGGGGGTATTGATTTTCAACGAAGCCGCTGGTTCACAAGAGGGTGGACTCTCCAAGAACTCTTAGCCCCGCCAGTGCTCGAGTTCCTCGATGCTGAATGGAACCCAATTGGGTCCAGAGAGGACTGGGCTTCGGGAATCGAAGAGGCTACGGGTATCAGGCGAGAACATATAACGGACTTTCACCGGTGCTGCTTAGCTACAAAGCTGTCTTGGGCCGCCAACCGCCTAAGAACCAGGATCGAGGACCACTCGTATAGCCTTCTGGGTCTACAACATTCATGACGATGATACGGACATGATACACCAGATGCCCATGGAAGAAAGCTCTACAATCCCCCCAATGGGCCACTCTTTCTACCTCGTAGGAGTGGGCGGAAGCCTAGCAGGCCCCGTATTCATCCCACTCATATTTAGTATCGCGACCAGCAACCAGCGTTGATGTATAACCAAAAAGCCGTGTTTGTCTGTGTTGAGTATTTTTGAGATTGCAGGAGTTTTTGATGTAATGAGCTTTTCATGTTCAATTTACGAGATAAACAACCATCAATCACGGCTGAATTTCTCTCAGATCGTTCAGCATGTGTAGAATCTGAATTGCATAAGATGCGTTTGTAACATAGGCCAGTTCATAATCTCTCAGCACCTTCATGCTTCACGATGCTGAATCGCCAGCTTCTTTTTGAATCCCTCCCTTAATCCATCCGATTCCATCATCATTCTCACCCTGGAGACCCCCCCCCCCCCCCCCCCCCCCCGGCGGCGCGCTTTTTCTGCATTTTCCCCTACTCCTCCCCCTTACTCCTCCTCCTTACAAGCACCTCCCTCGGTACCCTCAGCAGCACTCGCCGTCGGAGAAGCCCTCGTAATAGTAGTCCTCCCATCACTCCCAATCACAACCGTCAACCTATCCCCCACCGAAACAGTAGGATGCACCACAACACGGCTGCTCTGTCCCATCCCTTGAGTATGTCCCAACATCTGCCCCATGTCTTGTCCCTGTCCCACGCTCTGCGTCTGTGTCCCTCTACCCGAACCAGACCTAGAGGCGGAACCAGAAGAAACAGGAATAACCACCACCGTAGTAGCAGTCGCGCTCGGCACTATCACAGTATCGTAGTCAACGAGATCAGTAACCGTCCCGGGTAACGGAGATGATTTCTAGTGGGCCATCATCCGAGATCGAGGACGAGGACTTGCTGCTGCTAGCGCTAGCCCTGGGAGGAGGAGGGAGGGGCGGTAGAGAGGCGGGGATGGTGTAGGTGTCGTAGTTGACTAAGTCTGTTACGGTGCCGGTGACGGGGATGATGACGAGGGGGTCTGTGTCTGTAGTGGAAGAGGTGGATGTGGATGTGGATGTGGTGGTGGTGATGGGGGTGCTGCTTGAGGTTTGCGTGGTTGAAGTTGGGGAAGAGGTCGACGAACTCGTGGAAGAGATGGTAAAGCTAACACTGCTTGTTGTAGAAGCAGAACTAGACTTTGTTCCCCTCGTCGTACTAGTAACCAACGTCTTAGGCATACACTTCCCATTAACTGCCACGTCTCCTTTCCCCGTACATTCCCCCTTAGGCCACGACTGACTGGACATCGTCGAAGTAGCCGCACTAGCCTTATGCTCAGAAGTAAGTGTCTTAACAACAGTCACTACTTGGGTCTGTTTGACAACAGTAGCCTAAACCGTCCTTGTCTGATCTGCCCCGGATGTAGTTGTAGTGCTAGGGCTGCTAGTACTAGCGCTGGGAGGAGTATTTGTTGGTGGGTCCGTGCCCTGCCCAGACCACCACTTTCTAGCCTTCCAGCCTCGCCAGTCTCTCATCCTCTCGATAGCACACACATCAATCAACCGTATACACGCTTGCTCTTGTTGGTTCGTGATCTCACAGGTTATGAGCCCTCTCAGACCTTCCCTGTGATCGCATCGCAATCAAGTAGTCGTCTTCATCACGGCATTTGCAACACCGGGTCTTAAGCTCACGACTCGCGACCTTCGATTGAACTCGATCGACTCGCGACCTTCACCAAGCTCACCCAACAGCTACCCCGCCCATGAAGATTCTGGCTAACACTTGTTGCCTTACCTCCCTTCCTCAGCGATCAACAAGTCAAGCGACTCAATCTCATTCAAATCAACCAGCGCCTAGTCTAGCGACTCGCGCCAACCTTCTACAGACAAGCGACACCCTCATCACTGCCGCCATCATGTCTTTGACCACGTCCTCCCTCGTTTACCTCGAGGGCGAGCGCAACATTGATGACTGGGAGCAAGGACTCGAGGCTGAACTCGACTGCCTTGGCCTCACCGATTACATCTTTGGCACCGTCGTTGAGCCCGACCAAGTCACCAAACCTATTGCCCACAAGACCTGGTTTACCCAGCGCGCCAACGCTATGAAGATCCTGTTGGCGACCCTCAAGAACCAGGCTGTCATCACCACCCTCACGATCAACGGTTGGGACAGAAAGAACAAGGATCCCAAGGTCTTGTATGACCTTATCCAGTCTTGCATTGCCCGTGTCACCAACGAAGCTCGTAGCGAAGTTCTCGCCGAGTTCTTGGCCATCAAGCGTGCCAACTTCGACACCATGGCTTCCTTTCTTAACCGCTACACCCTCCTGCGCAAGCGCGTTCAAGATGCAAAGTTCGAGATGACTGACGACTTCGAGGTTACCCTTCTCTTCAACGCTGTTAAGCATCACTACCCTGTTGACGCCAGACACTGGGCTGCCTCCCTCGAGGACAAGACCCTTACAGTCGGTGGTCTACTGGCCAAGCTTAGCAACATCGGTAACGCAGAATCACGTACCTCCAGCATCAACGTCAACATTCAGAAGTCGACCAACGGTAACAGCAACAGCAATACTGGCGGTGGCTCATCAGACAACAAAGGCAGCAAGAAGGAGGACAAGAGAGTCGACTGCCCCAAGTGCAACAAGAAGATGTATCCCTCCCAGAAGCACATGGCTTGCGGTCATCACGTTACAGCCAAGGCAGATATCTGCTGGTTCTGCAACCCCGACAAGGCTCCCGATACCTGGAGACCCAAGAAGGATGTCATCGCGAAGAAGGCTGGCACTGCCGCAGGCACCCCAGTCGCTGGCACCAGTGCTTTGGGCAACAATGCCTCTACCAACCTTACTACCCTGGCTACCGCTGCTCACAACTCTGCCTTGTTGTATGGAGGTGGACTGTTCATGAGCATGAGCGGTATTGGCGCTGGCAGTATGGATTTTTGCTAGAGCCCCTAGCAGACGCGATTCAGCGTGTTGACAGTACTCAGACTGGTCAATCAAACGATTCTAATCAACTTCAACTTCAACACGCTCACAGTGATCTTGCTAAAGTCCAACAGGCTCAAAGGCAACAACAACAACAACCAGATGGTCTTCGTGACCTCGTCATCTACGATTCAGGCTGTGCTTCCAACATCTTCAACCACCTCAAATGGTTTACAGATCTACAGCCTCTTCCCCACCCCATTGTACACACAGTCGGCAATGGAAGCTCGACCTATGCCTACCATATAGGCACCGTTGAGCTCTCTATGGCCACCCTCAACAACATTAACGTCAGGGTCAGAATCAAGAACTGTATCTACAATCCTTCTACCCCAGCGAATCTACTCACAACCAAGGGTCTTCTTGACAACGGCATGGCATGGGATATGCGTACCAACCAGATTACAGCACACGGCAAGGTTACGATTCAATGTAAATGGGTCAACAGCCTCCCAGTCCTTCCAGTATACGCCCAGCAAGACTTCCCTCAAGACACTCGCCACGCCATGAGGGCTTCAATCAACTACTCAACAATGCACCGCCGCCTTATGCACGCAGGCAGGGACCAGGTTCTCAAAGCTTGTGAAGCGGCTGGCATCAAACTAAGCAATACCCAAGAACATTTCTGTGAAGCATGCGTCAAAGCCAAGGCTCACGATGTTATCCCCAAGATTGCCAACTAAACCACGACTCAACCCATGGCATACATCCACGTTGACGTCGTCTCCCATACCCTCCCTGGTCATAAAGGTTACAAGTACATGATCCACTTCATCGACGAGGTGACTGGATTCCACTGGGCGAGGTTTATGGTTAATAAAGGCGATGCATTCATTCAAATCAAAGAGTTCAAGAAATGGGCTGAGCTTCAAAGCGGTGGGCTCAAGATCAGAGCGTTTGGTCTCGATGGAGGTCCAGAGTTTGGCTTCAGCACCAAGGAATTCCAGCGCAGTAAACTCGTTGACTGGGCACGCACAGAAGGAGTTGAGCTTCTCAAATCAACACCCCATACTCCCTGGATGCAGGGAAAGATCGAGAGAGCTGGCGCCATAATTATGCAGCGCACCAGAGCTTTGATGATAGATCTGGGTATTCCAGAGCATCTCTGGCCTTTTGTGGCCGMTCACGTCGTCAGAGTCCTCAACCTTCTACCCTCAAAAGCTTCTAATGGTCGAAGCCCATGGGAGTTGCTTGCAGAAGCCGCTAACTTCCCAGACGAGATCAAGAAGCCATACATCAAGCACTTGAGGTCTTAYTTCTGCACTGCTTATTACTTCATCAAGCCRGAAAAGAGGCCACAAGGCGATAAATTTCGTGCCAGAGCTCAGAAAGGCTATTTCATTGGCTTTGATGACCTTCATGGCCGCATCGTCTTTATCTGGAATCCTCACACTGGTGAAATTATTCGAGCTAGTGCGGTAACGTACCTTGAGGAGGATCCAGTCGGCCAGAAGGAACCAGTCCGTGATAGTAACGGCAATATCGTTGAGCATCACGTCATCTTCTCTGATCAGACTGTCGATGAGATCAACAGAGTTGCAGACAGCGGTCACCAGATCTGGATCAAAGTCGACAGCAAAGTCCCACAGCCTCGTTCACAACAACAGAAGGTGGTTATGCCTCCTCCCCAGCACATCGTCAAGAAGCCATGGGAGGCAACCGTTACACTGCCACTGTCTCCAGAAGCAACTCCAGCACCCGCGGTAACCCCAGTGCCTTCAACCGCTCCAGTGCCCCAGAACCCTCCAGTTCTCCCAGCACAACCGCCAGTCGCTCCAGACCCTCAGAGCTCACCAGATCCCCAGGGCCCTCTAGCTACCCAGGGTGCTCCAGATTCCCCTCCTCGACTAGAGACTTCAGTCTCCCAGTCACCGAGTCCAGTCTCTGAGTCCCCAGGAGTCATAGATTCCATCGAGGATGACGACCTTCTTGATCTCGAGGACCTAGATGAGGAGGATCCCAGACCCCGTGACCGTCGCGACTCTTCTGATGGAGATAATGAGCTAACTGTATACACTGCACCAGGCACTCCTTTGCCCAGTACTCTACAACAGCCCGCATCGGCGGCACGGGTCCCTCCCATAGGCACACCAAACCCCAACCGCACTCAACAATATACCCCCTCATTGAATACCCGAGTGAGCAAGTTGCAACTGCAACCATCAACACGTCTGCAGACCCAGTCTTCGACCCAACAACCTGCCCAGGCACAGCCAGCACAAGGAAGCCAACCCTCTGAGTCTGATGCACACGCATCACACCTAGAGGTAAGTGAAGGCAGACCTCGTCGCTCTACGGCCAAACCAGCAGATTACAAGTATGGTCTTCAGAAGGTTAAAGACAGTATGGGCAACACGATTCAAGAGTCAGTTACACTACCCAACAACTTCCATAATACAACAGAGGGACGGCTGGTTAGACGAAATCACGTATACTGCCTTACGGCCGTCAAAGTCAATCACGATATGCTCTGTCTTACCGCAGCAAAGGCACAACGGTTTATCCCCAAGAACTACCGTCAAGCACGCAAGCAAGCCAACTTCGAGATATACTGGCTGCCAGCCATGAAGAAGCAAGTCCAAGCTCTCGAGGACAGAGGAGTCTATACCCTCGTGCCCAGAACCTCTGATATGGATGTTCTCCCTGGCAAATGGGTATACGATGAGAAGCTCGATATCGATACAAAAGACTGGCGTGCCAGAGCAAGATGGGTAGTCTGCGGCAATTACGAACAAGGCAACTGGGCTGTGCAAGACATCTACGCGGCGGTGGCACACTCTGTGAGTGTGAGGCTCTTCCTGGCTATCATGGCCTTGAACGATTACGAATGCTACCAGTTCGATTTCGATACTGCCTTCCTCAATGCCCCCATCCCCGACAACACCCAGTATTACGTCGAGCAACCGACGGCTCTCGAGAAGCCCATACTCGGTTACAGCAAAGAAGACGTGGTCTGCCAGCTCACTAAGGCCTTGTACGGTCTCAAACGTTCCCCACTTTACTGGTTTGAAACCCTCCTTCCAGTCCTCAAAGACACTGGATTCGTGCCTGTCTCTGCAGACTCTTGTCTCCTTACCAACAGAGCTCTGGGTGCACTGCTCGTCCTTTACGTTGACGACCTTCTCGTTGCCGCGCCAACTGCAGCCATCGTCAACCGGGTCAAAGAGCAACTGGCCAGCCATTTCAAACTCAAGGAACTGGGAGAGGTGCGCACCTTCCTGGGTTACGACATCGTGAGAGATCGCCAGACTCGTACAGTCTTTATATCCCAACAGCGATACACTATGTCAGTCATCGCCAAGTTCAACGACGGCAAAACGAAGCTCCACGGCGTCAAAACACCATGGCCACCGGATTATAAGGCCTATGGGGGTGTTGACGTGTCTGGAGAGGAGGCCAAATCCTACCCCAAGAAGACTGGCTCATTGAACTGGATATCAATGAGCACACGGCCAGATATCTCGTTTACCGTCAGCAAGCTATCAGAGGCTAACAAGAAGCCCACCGATCGTCACCTTGTCGTCATGAAGCACCTCTGGAGATATCTATCTGAATACCCAGACTTGGGTATCGTCTTGGGAGGCATGCTCTCCCCCTCGATGGCGCCGTCCTTCCACGCTTGTGCGGATGCTTCCTTTGCAGATGACATACCAACAAGGAAGAGTACTGCTGGCCATGTCGTGTTCTTTACCTGTGGCCCCATCCTCTGGAAGTCTAAACGACAGGATCTCGTCACAACGAGCACGACAGAAGCAGAGTTTACCAATCTGGTGCCCACGGCAAAGGCTCTAGACTGGGTGGGCGGTATGCTCGATGATTTGAACGTGGATCTGGGCCTTCAGAAGGTCAATAGAATACTCTACACAGACAGCAGCAACGCCAAGGACAGGGTATTAAACCCCAACATGCCAGCAAGGAACCGGTATATCGATATACGATACAAATGGCTCATTCAAGAGGTCGTAGACAGGAAGGCATTCACAATCGAGCACCTGCCAGGTGAGGAGATGCCAGCTGGCGGCCTCACGAAGCCACTGAAGCCAGACAAACACGCAAAGTTCGTGAAGCTCGTGGGGATGGTCCAGAAGAAGATTCCCTGGGCTTGATCAAGAAGGATCAAGAAAGATCAACACCATGAAAGAATATCACCATGTAAATAGTATACAGTAAACACAGGACAAGGCACTTTTGGCGGTCTTCCAGTCTATGGGGGTGTGTTGGTGGGTCCGTGCCCTGCCCAGACCACCACTTTCTAGCCTTCCAGCCTCGCCAGTCTCTCATCCTCTCGATAGCACACACATCAATCAACCGTATACACGCTTGCTCTTGTTGGTTCGTGATCTCACAGTATTAAAGGTATTTTATATTTTAGTTATATTATTGTAATAAATTTCGTTGGATTTTCCCTAGTATGGTAGAAATGGTTGCTTGCAAGCTCTTTAGAAAATGGGTGCAATATGTATGGAGAAAAGGTAGGTAAGGGACTATGGGTGCGGGTAGGTTTTCTCTTGATAAATGCTTGATAATTAGAATTCGAGTTCGTTAATGATTTGGTATGTAAATAAGGACTACAATATGTAGTTACCAAGTTTAGTATACTATGTGATCGTTACCGGGGAGGGGCGTTTGTATAAGTAGACTTAGATGATATGTCTCATGTAGAGGTAAGAGTACACCCACTTGACTCGTTCCGAAATCTGGCGAAGCTGTGAGCTATAACCAATAACGATAGCATCAACGTAGATCGGGTGTCTCGAGATTTGGGCTTGCTGCTGAGCTGCCTGTAATGCCGAGTTTACCTAATCTGTCATGTTCTTGCATATCCCGGAGACGGAGTTCATGAGATTATTTGGTACGCCTGTCATACAGGGGTATTGAAATGGACTTAGTTTGGACCTGAGATGTCACTGTGTTACGTAGGGTAAGTAAACATGTTTTGTGATTCTTCCTAGGTAGTTTCAACCCTACAAGATGATTCGTGCAACTGGTGCCTCCAGACCTCGATCCCTAAGTAACTACCTACAAATACCATCTGTCCAAGTGAGGGTATCGATCAACCTTGGCATCCGCATGGTTGCACGTGTCCTCCGTAGGGCAGCCCGATTGTAAGCATTCGAGGCAAACACTGGTTTGTTCTTGACCCCAGTTCCGAAACTTGGAATAAAGGGTGTTCTAGCGAGATAGCAACTTGGAGTGGTCCTGCAACTCCCTACTAAATCCTTTACCACAGTAGCCCTTCCTGTATGTTTCTTCCAAATTTACAATTGGCACCAATTCCTGAACCATCTCCAAGATTGTGTGTTCATTCCCAGCAATGAAGTCAAATTTTCGTACCCAGCCCTGGGCATTTGCGTTAAGGCAGTCCCAAACACCGCATGTTGATCCACAGCCGCCTGTTCCTACCGTTTGTGCGGCACGGAGAAGGCGTGTTCGAAGTTTGAAGGATCGCTCCGCGAGAATAGCTAAAAATTTCAAGATCAGTTAGAAGAGTCATACAATAATTGTTTTGGGTGCGTATGAGGGGGGTGTGTAAGACTATACGCACTCAACAGTTCTGGAGGTAGCAAGTCCATGAGCAGTTTATCCTCGTAGAAACGGAAATAATTGCCGGTATGGGTGAGCATGATAAGCCAGGTGAACCTGGAAAAAGCCTCGTAGTTCTTCAATACTGAGGCAGCCGCGGCCATGTACAACAGATCCTTGGGGTCTTTGGCCGATAGCTGTTTGGCCGGTAGCTGTTGACGAAGCCACCTATCGGTAACTAGCTGCATTGCTGCACCCAAATCGTATTTGTCGATGGCTTGGGCAGCATGGAGGATCTCTTTCCCGTTCATCTTGTCAAAGGGGATCATGTCGGGACGGTGGTGTATGGCGTAGCAGATGGTTTTCATCACTTCCGGGTCATCTTCGGGAAGCTCGATGTCTTGGGGAGATTCGGGTGACATGATGCGGGAGCTTTCGCGCCAAGGGGGCAAGAACATTTTGTCGAAAACTTTGGAGGCCGATCGGAGGATGGTGGATGAGACTTTGAGGCGTAGTTGCTTCTCCTCGGGAGGGCCGAGGACGAGGATACGAGGAT
>RANY01000716.1:0-18825 GCA_009805235.1 Neurospora pannonica FGSC 7221 | reverse complement strand
AGGCGAGGAAGCCGGCAGCGCCGATGGCGGAGAGGGCCGCCGAGTGGAGGGCGCGCGAGTTGAAGCGGTCGGCGGAGTAGGAGGTTAGGATTGAGACGACTGTGGTGTGTACCTTCGTTAGCAAAATTCTCCAGGAGAAGAAACACAAGGGAAAACAACTCACCATAGGCAACAGCATAAGGCGGCACAGTCATCAACTGCGCCCTCAAATCCGCATACCCCAGCCCCGCCGTGATACTCGGCGTAAACAGACTCAAGCTGCTAAACGGCGTCGAAATCCCAAAGTAAATCAGATAATGGCCGTACAGCCTCCAATCCAGCAGTGTCAGTTTAGCATCCTCCCAGCTCATCGCCTTATCCCCCCCTTTACTCCCCTCCACCTCCAGTCTCCTCCTCGCCAACTCCTTTTCTTCAGCAGACAACCACCCCACAGTCTCCGGATAATCCGGCAAGAAAAACCACACAAGCATCGCAGACAAACAACTCGGGATCCCCTCAATAAGAAACAACCACCGCCACGCTGACAAACCACAAACCTGATCCATCCCATTCCCAATCCCATACGCAATCGCCCCCCCGAAAGCGCCCGCCAAAGTGGCGCTCGCCAGGATGAAACTCACGCGCAAGCTGCGCTCATCACTCTTATACCAAAAAGTCAAGTAATAAACCAACCCCGGAAACAACCCCGCCTCAAAAACTCCCAACAAGAACCTCACCCCCGTTACCGCCGCATAGCTATGCGCGCCTCCCAAACCGATGGTAATAGCACCCCAGGAAAACATCAAAAAGGCGATCCACCTGCTCGGCCGCAGTTTTTTTAACAGAATATTGGAGGGCACTTCGAAGAGGCCGTAGGCGACCAAGAAAATCATGAGGGCGATGGTGAATTGGCGGTTGGTCATGTTTGTTTCCGTCAGCATGTCATGTTTAAGGGAGGCGTTGAGGATCTTGGCGTTGCCAATGTTGGAGCGGTCGAGGTAGCAGAGGAAGTAGATGGAGGCGGAGAGGGGGACGATGCGGTAGTCTTGTTTGCGGATTAGGGAGGCTTCGGCGGCGGTGGAGGCGGCGAGGGATTCGGGGGTTTGTTCGGGGGTGGTGGATGATGGGGAGCGGGATTGCTAGATGGGGAGGAAGTGTTAGTATGTTGGAAATGAACGAGAAAAGAGAGGCCGTTGGATAGGATGGGAAGAAGTGGGCGGGCGTAAAGGAGAAAGGGGTAGCGTACTTCCTTGTTGAGGATGCCATTCTCGACGTCGTCGTCGGCTATCCTCTTTTCTTGGGGGTTGAGGTCCGCCATCTTTGCCAGCCAGCGGGTGTCGGAGGGAAAATGCCCTTGGACGGCGTGAGTGCGCCAGGTGAAAGGTTGATGATGCCTTTGCCGCTAGGAATCGATTGTGTCGGTTTGGCCTGCGCTCACAGTCACACCGCGATGCGTCTGCGACAATCCTCGGTGGGAAGCAAAGGAAACCCCCCTTGTGAAGTAAGAGCGAATGAAGACACCAAAAGGGAAGCTCCGCCAGAGGGTGTCGTCTCGTGGGACACACCTCTTCTTTATACAAAGCCCGGGGTCACCCAAGACACCGCCCGACCACCTTGCATACTGTACTGTACCTACCCTGCTGTTGGTATGTAGGTAACATGCTGCCTGTTCTGGTGATACTGCATAGTACCTAGTGCGGTGGAGTCCAATGCTCACCGTTCGGCCCATCATCACCGCGACGGGGGACTCACTTGGAGGTTGTTGGGGAGGTTGGAGAAAGACCGGGGAACGAAAATGCGGGGGTGAACATACGGAGTTCTTACGTATTGGAGAATGGATGGGGTAGGAACGCGGGGAAGCGGCCACTGCAGGGGACAGAGTTGAAGGGTTGACGGGCAACGGCACCCGGGGACAGTCCCGAGGCCCGGGAAGAGAACTTGGAGGACAGGGCAGTGTCGTCGGGGACGACGAGGTTGGTTGTTCTGGGTGTAAGGCTTTGCGCCGGTAGTGTTTTTAACGTAATTGTGCTCCTCAATAAAAGGGGGTCATCTCATCACACCAACTTGGAGTCTAAAGGCGGAGTTACGCTCGTCCCTGACGGAAATTGTTAAGACCCAGTTGGCTTGCCGAATGGTCGTAAGAATAAACTGAACATATTACGGCCAGTACATTATACCTTAGGTATACTCTTATCACGTATCCAAGCGTCTTTATCATACCTTTAAACCTAACTTCTAGGCAATTCCTGGATGGAAACATCCTTAAGGAACTCTAGCCGATGTATTTTCGAATTATCGTAATCCCTATCACAATTTTATAACGGCCTTTTCTAACTACAACGAGCAGTATTAGACTGTCTCTATTGGGTTTATTCTTACGACCGCTCGCTTACCTAGTTGGAGTGATCGCCTGCCAAGGCTACGGCCAAAGGTCTTATCAATTTTGTCATGGACGAGTTACGGTCTGCTAGATACTTCAAGATAGTCACCTACATACATAGTACGCAGCGAGATACAGGCAATAAAGAGGGTTGGGACGAACAGTCTAAAGCTACTGCATCTTTCGGTAATCCACAATTGAAAAGCAGGCGGAATCCTTTCGTCTCGTCTCACTAAATCTGCCCCTGGGTTCGGGAAGCATGCAATCCGAAAGATGGGCGTAAATCATCCGAAAAGCCCGAGAAAGAACGGACGAAATGTCGAGACGATCGAGGCTCGAGTGCAGGATGCATATTTGGATTTTTGGCATGGCAAAAAAGGCATGCAAATGAAGATAGTTCGGCGTGCAAGGTCAGCCCTACCGGCCGGGAAGCTCCACACTTCCTTGGTGATGCTCGTGCGGTACCGGAGCCAAGAACGGTCCACTTGGTAACGTCCATCCGAGGTCACAGTCTGTCGATGGACATGAATGGTGCACATATGGATGGACTCGTTGAATGTCAACAACCGGACGAGAGAGTCGCAGAGATAAACGAGTAGGATGGTATCCCGACGTTTATTTTGTTTGTAAATGACCATATCAGATCATAACCCCCGGCGTAACACCAGCCAACGTCTATAGTCCCCAGGCCCAGTGCTCCTGAAAATCGCTCATAAACTCGCTATACAGTACATACAATACACACAACCAAATAGACCCAGCCCTAGACAAATCCCTTACTCGGTCAGGTTGTAGATCTTCTGGATATCCTTGAGGATGGTCTTGAAGTCGACGTTGAGGTCCTTGAGCAGGCCGTCGCGGAAGTTGAAGACCCAGCCGTGGATGACGGGGAAGCCGTTCTCGGCATACGACTGCTGAAGGACGGCGGTCTTGACGACGTTGCGGCACTGCTCGTAGACGTTGAGCTCGACGAGGCGCTCGTAGCGGGCCTCCTCATCGGCGATGGCGTCGAGCTCCTTCTCGTGCAGGCGGTAGACGTCGCGGATGTTGCGCAGCCAGGGGTTCATGAGGCCCAGGTCCTTGGGGGTCATGGCAGCCTTGACACCGCCGCAGCCGTAGTGGCCGCAGACGACAATGTGCTTAACCTTGAGGTGCTTGACGGCATACTCGATGACGCTCATAACGTTGAGGTCCGTGTTGCAGACCAGGTTGGCAATGTTGCGGTGCACAAAGGCGTCGCCGGGCTGCAGGCCCGTGATCTGCTCGGCGGGGATGCGCGAGTCGGAGCATCCGATCCAGAGGTATTCGGGGTTCTGGCCGGCCGCGAGCTTCTTGAAGAAGTCGGGGTCCTTGGCGACCTGCTCAGCGGCCCAGGACTTGTTGTTCTCAAACACCTTGTCGTGCGTCTCCTGGAGATACATGGTGATGTCTTTCTTGCGGTCTTTATCGTCGGCGGTATGGGAGCTGCAGAAGCGGCGCGGGGTAGCACTCGGGAGTGTAGCAAGACGGAGTCGCAGGGGAGTCGACGTCGTTCTCGGGATGGTGAGGCGCGATAGGGCTGAGGATGCTTGCTTGGAGGAGTGAAGCAGGGGAGAAAGACCCAGGTGTGTGCTAAACATGGTTTGAGGGTGGTGGGTTGTGGCCTGATGGGTGGATCGTGGATCGAGGGTCTGGATCGAGGGTCAATTGCCAATGCGACAGTTCTGTGTTGCCCGAAGAGAAACCGACAGACATTGACTGACGCCGACAATGACCCTAACCCTGTGTTATCAGAACAAAGGGTGGAGAAGCGGACGGTATGGACGCTAGTGATCGATCAGTAATAACGGACCCTCAGTAATAACTGTAATTACTGTTTCTGTAAGGAAAAAATGGTGATTCAAACGCGGCCGTGCGTAGACCCAGTTTTCTTTTGGTGCTGTTAGCGGTCTATCTTGCCATGCAAGTCCACTATGAGTGCCCAGTATAGGGAGGGCACGGACGGGTGCACGGTCCCTTGTTTTAGCGGTAATTACTGAAAATGTAAGGGTAAGGAAAAAATGGGATACTTTCCGTTTTTATCGATCACTAATGGACGCCATGATGAGGTTTGCTCCTCCTTGTCCTTGTCAAGCCAGTCTCGATGTCGAGTCTCTGGACATCAGGGGAAAGTGCGAGATGAATGTTGCTTCCAGCAGATGGGGAGTCGACGAAAGGGCGTTGGGGACGGATGAGATTGTTCCTGCCCTGCCGCAGTGGGATTGGGCAATTGCCTCAACGCACCTGCTCGCTCAAGTGACTCGCAGCTGCAGACCAATACACTACATTGCATCGCATATCATCTCCAAGGAAGTCGCGATCAAACTTGAACACCGTCGAGATACCTCTACTGAGTCGCCAACTCTGTCTGGACTTCGTTGAGCTGGACTTTCTCAGCTAAGTATCCTTTGACCAGACCTTCTCTTCAAACTCTGGAGCTTGTCCGTCATCCATACCCCCAGGCTAAAAAGGCACCAACAACATTGAGCTCGACCAGCAGTGAACCTTCCAGCCTGGATGCCTTTGGCATCACCTTCCCTGTCCGCTTTCACCATGAATTATCACCTCTATCTCTCCTCCCCGGCCCCCTGCTACTCTCTTCTCTTGACTTCAGGCGGATCTCCGTCGAAAAACAGGAAAGAATGCTTCGACCATGCCCCCTGTCAACTAAAATCACTACTTCTCATCGGTATCTCATGTACTCTCCATGGCCGTCCACTCCTGCCTCGCCTTTTCTCTGCACAGCTGAGCAGAAGGCATCATGGTTGAACAGAGCTCACCGTTGAGCTGTTATTGGGTCCGAGTTTATCATCAACTCATTAGCTCTCTTTCATCTTCTTCACAACCAGACCGCACAACCAGACAGAGTCTCTAAACGCCATTTTACCAATCAGCATTGATAGCATCGATAAACCGGTCTTGCCCAAAGCTCTCCAACACGACCCCGTTGCTGTCTTGACACTCGCAGCATTAGTTCTTCTCCTTTCTCCTGTTTTTGATCCCTCGAGTCATCACGCTTGTCATATCTTGATCTGCAAAAGTAAGTCACATCACTCTTCTTTTCCCAACTACACTTGCTGACTATGAGGTATGGCCATAAGAAAACGCCAGAAATGTCCTCGTCAGGTAGCCACCCCGGGCCACTGCCACAGATCTGCGACATCTGCTTTTTTCGCTGTGAATCGGAACAAGAACTTCAATCCCACCAAACGACTCATACTGAATTGAGACCTTTCGAGTGCCCACAATGCCAGCAACGATACGCACGGAATGACCTCTTGGAACAGCACCTTCAGACGCATACTGAAGAGGAATTTTTCGACTGCCCACATTGCGATAGAAAATTCAGAAAGAAACACAGACTGAATGAGCACCTTCAGACGCATACTGAAGAGAAGCCTTTCGGGTGCCAACATTGCCATAAACGATTCAAACGGAAGCGCGACTGTAATCGACACAGTCAGACTCATACTGAAGAGAAGCCTAGTCAGACTTATACTGAAGAGAAGCCTTTCGAGTGCGAACATTGCCGTAAACGATTCAAATGGAAGTCCGACCTTAATCAGCACTTTCAGACTCATACTGAAGAGAGACCTTTCGGGTGCCAACATTGCCATAAAGGATTTAAACGGAAGAACGACCGGGATCGGCACAGTCGGACTCATCCTGAAGAGAAGCCTAGTCAGACTCATACTGAAGAGAAGCCTTTCGAGTGCGAACATTGCCGTAAACGATTCAAATGGAAGTCCGACCTTGATCGGCACAGTCGGACTCATACTGGAGAGAAGCCTTTCCAGTGCGAACATTGCCATAAAGGATTTACACGGAAGGAAAACCTTGATCGGCACCTTCAGACTTATACTGAAGAGAAATCTTTCGAGTGCCCACAATGCCATGAACGATACACACGGTGTGACCTCTTGCAACAGCACCTTCTGACTCATACTGGAGAGAGTCGTTTCCGGTGCCAACTATGCGCTAAGCGATTCACACGGGGATACAACCTCGAGAGACACAGGAATAAACATTTCATTTCGAGGCAGTCTTTCAAGTGTGTCATGTGCAACAAGGAATTTGAGGAGCTAAAAAGTTTTGAAGGCCACATGGCAGACCATGCCGAGGGTTTGTTCGAGTGCCCGGTATGCAACCAGGACTTTCCAGGTCAAACCAGCCCTGACGAGCATAATTGTGAGGGGCTATATGCCGAACCGAAGCCATTCAAGTGCGATAAGTGCAACAGGGAATTTATGGAGCCAGAAAGCTTTCAAAAGCACATGAAAGACCATGCCGACGGTTGGCTCAAGTGCCCCAGATGCAACAAGGAGTTCCCATATTCATCCAGCCTTGGAGCGCATGAAATGAGTTGTAGGGGGCTGCTACATCCCAACCCGCAGCCTTGAGAAGGCGATTCGAGTGGCCAGGAACCTCACCGCCAAAGCAACTTGCCTGCCCAATCCTCATGACGTCCATTACTCGGGCTCTGCCCGTTTGACATCAGGTAAATATTTGATCCAGTCGGCCATCTAGGCGTGGGAGTACATCTCAGCAGCTCTGAGCTTTGGTATATGAGTCTCGCTGACTCTGGTCTTAATAGAATACAGATGTAGCCACTGATGGCCCATGACTTGGCAGTCGTCCCAAAAGGCACAAAGGTCTGCCTGGATTTTCAGTGTTCTTCCCACCTGTTGTTGGAAATAACTTGAAGCGTTGGGCCGTTGTAATTGGGGTGGTATGAGCAACGCCAGCGAAGACCGCGCGAAGGTTACGAAAGAAATGGAGAGATAAGTCATGAATATTGGAGAATCCGAAGAAAAAACATGCGACGGAAACTCAGGCATGAATGAGAGTTATCACAGCGATCGATCATCTTGGGTAAAACAGCATTAACAGTCATTAGTTACCTGGTCTCAATTTTTTTTAATCTCCCAGTCTCAAACCAGCCTTAGGCCGCAGCAATCACATTTTTTTTTGTTAACCAAGTCCCCCATTACTCAATGTTGCCCGCCGCCATTACTAGCATGGACAGGTAAGCCCCCAACTCTCAGCTTCTCCCTCCTTGCTCCTCCTCCAAACAAGCTATACCTCATCTTTCTCCTCCCCGGCAATGCCGTCGAAACAGGCACCGTTGTCGCTATCGGCATTGGCATCGCCATCGACATGGGCATAGGCAGCGGCGTAAACCCAGCGGCCGCGGCGGCCGCAGCGGGGAAGTTCAAGTTCAAGTTGTCAGCCGGGCCATTACCAAACCCCTGATGTCCTCCTCCTCCTCCGTAGTGTCCTCCCCCGAATCCCTCTCCGCCTCCCTCTTTCTCATACGACGGCAGCGCATGATGATTATCATGATGACGGAAGCGCTCCAATCCTAATCCCAGTCCCAGTCCCTTCGGCATGTGCAATCCCGTCCCCGCAGATCCAGACCCAGACGATCCCGTCGAGTTCGAGTTCGAGTTCGTCAAGTCAACAACAAACCCCTGCACCAACCCATGATTTCCACCTCCACCGCCACCCGCACCGTTACTCCTCTCCAGCTTTAAGTTTACCTTCTTCGCCCTCTCTCCCAACACCGCATTCGTCATTATCCCCCCTTGTCCCATGCCACCGCCCAGGCTAATCCTCGCCTGCCCATCCAAAGCTGTCATCCCCGGCAGCGCGGAACTCTTGAAGATTTGCATCCCCTCCATTCTGGTTTGGACGATGATGGCGGTCAAGAAGATGGCAGACAAAATAACTTGGACGAGCAAGAAGGAGAGCCAGGACCAGTTGATTTGGATTAGTGTCACGGCCGCTCGGTTACTGTCGAAGGGTTCGCCGAAACTGTTGCGGTGGGGTTGAGGGGGGAGGTAGGTGATGAGGAGTTGGGTGAGGGAGGGGGTGAAGAGGGTTAGAGCGGTGATTAGGGAGGCGAGGAGGCCTAGGGGGCTGTTTGTTTGTTTGTTTGTTAGTATTGGATGGAAACCTAGGAGAGGGGAGGATGGGGGAATAAAAAAAAGGGGACTAGAATGGACGTACCCTCCTTGAAAACCGAGTAACTTCCAACAGTGGTGAATCCCCCTCGAGGCTTGATCGATGGCTTCAAAGTCGCTTGCTGGTCGGGACACGTTCCGCCGTCCGCCGGTATAGCGAAGCCAACGGAGCTGGCCCAGGCCTTCGACGACGGGGATCATGTAGCAGGCTGTGGCGAGCGAGGTCATGAAGGAGAGGAAGACGTTGAGGTCGAGAGCGCCGGGCCAGGTGGTGGGTGGCGGTTTGTGGTCGTAGATGCTTAGGACTAGGCCGATGACTTTTTGGGTGAGGTTTGAAGTGTTAGCTCATGACTGTCCCATCCCATGTTGCTATCCATGTCTCGGACCTGGTTGAGGGAGGATGTGGGTGAGGGGGTGGGAAGGGTTGACATGAGAAAGAAGAAGAAGGAAAAGAAGAAGATAACATACCAACAATACAAACCAACCCTCCCAACACCCCCAAACCCTCAAGCCACCACCCAAGCATACTCTGCTTACTCTGCACCAACGTCTCGGTCGACTCAAAGTGGAAGTACGACAAATGTTGCTCGCTCCTGTTCATCCCACCACCACCAGCAGGAACAGTAGTAGTAGAAACCCCCTGCCCCACGCCGCCGCCGCCATTAGTCGGCAGCCCTCTGACTGATATCGAATCCGCCGCATCAATGGAGACTTCACTCATCGCCGTCCCTCGCCTGCCCCTCCCCCTTTCCCTCCCCCGTTTTGTGTCTGTCCTTTCCACCAGCATTAGTTTTCTCATCCCACCCTTGCCGCCCTTTTTTTTGAAGCTTCCCGTCCCAGCCCCCCCTCTACCAGTACGCGGTGTCGCCATGCCTGTCTCCTTCTCATACATGTAATCATCTTGATCCAAATCATGATGATCATCACTACTATCATGGTCATGGTCATGGTAGTCATCATGATCCCGGTGGTGATTCCCGTGGTGATGATCTCCTTCGACCTCTGCCGTCTCCGGTAATGGCGGAAATGGTGATTGCCCTGGATGATGGTCTCGTGAGTGTGGCAGCCCATAGCTAGGCTTCCATGAGCGGGAGTACTGGTTTACGTAGTTGGTGGTACTGTCTCGGGAGGTTGAGCGGCTTTTTCTTGGCTGTTGTTCGCCGTATTTGATAGAGCCGGAGCCAGAGCCAGAGCCAGAGCGGAAGCGGGAGCGGCCTGAGCGGGAGGACCTTGATCCTTGGGTTTGGTGGTGGTCGGTGGTGGCCTGTTGTTGATTGCTTGCCGTCGATGTCGTAGCGTTGAAGAAGGGATTGTTGCTGGTGCTTCTGGCTGGGCTTTTGGGCGGGATGAGTGGTGCGTCGGCAAAAGATCCGGGGTGCTGAAGGACCGGATGGATGTTTTGGTGGTGATGATCGGCTCCGGTCCCGGTCCCGGAATCATGCTGATCGCCGCTAGCATGGACCGGGCCTCCGGAGGGTGGGCTTCCTCCTCCTCCGTAGAGTGCGGCGTAGACAGTCCTACTGGCGGCACCATCCTCATCATCCTGTTCGACAGCCGTGTATGATGATTTTGAACTCCCAGAACTGCCCGTGTGCCGCCGCCCGTCATCCTCATCATGGTCCTCAACCTCATTGTGTATTACATGATCCTCCTCGTCATCGTGATTCCCATGAAGGGACTCGTAGCGGGCCATTGTTTCGAGTCCAACGGTATCTCTTCTTCCCGTCTCTCCGTCTATGGCAGATCAAGTCCTGTCCCCCTTCAACACGACGCTGATGAAACAAGTGTAACGAACGAAGAGACGAACAGGCGGAAAGAAAAGAATAGTGGGCACCTATACCATGGAAAAACGATGGAACATGGAATGGAAGATATGGAACCGCCCAACTTGCCGTGGGGGGTGGGGAAAGGGGAAGTGAAAAAAAAAAGCCGAGTTCACCAAGATGGGGATCCCAGTAACGCGTCATGGAGTGGATGATGATTGATTGATGAGAAGGGGGCTCGGGGAAGGAGGAAGGAGAGGCCGCCACTGCCGCCAAACACGCGAACCGAACGACTATCCTAATTTCGGCTCATCATTGCTAATCCGGTTAAGCGAGACACTTGACTCCATCGTGAATATCGGATATCAGGATTCAGCCCAACGTTCTTGCTTTTTTAACCTAACCCATTTCGCTGGCATCGTGTTTGCCGTACACTATTTCTGTTGTGAAACAAACCACTTGGGGAAGGAGGTAATCATTAGTAGAGCGTAAGATATGCGGCTGGAGCGACAATAGGCGAGTCATTGCCGGGCACGTTTGGCCTGTAGCAGCCCAAGTATGATCCAGCATGAAAAGGTCCTCAACTCACTCCGAAATGCTTCTCGGCCTGAACAACTTGTTACAGGCTTCATTTGTTTGGTTTGTCGTTGGTCTACTCTAGAAGGAAAGGTGGGTAATATGAGCCTGAAGGGTTAGGGTTCAAGGCCAAGGCGGACAACCCGAATCTACCCCTTTTCGAGCCTCCAGGGGTTGAGCAGCTCGGTTCCTTGGCACAATCCTGGTTGAGAAAACCCGAACGGACAGGGCGAACAAAAGAATGAATCTCGTCCTCATGTGTGGTCATCCGGGACCTAGAAATCATCTGGTTACGCGTCAAGAAAATATATACGTATTCGCAAACTCATTAATACCTTTTTCGGGGCTGTAAGTGAGCAAATGTTTTATGGGGTCCCCACCCAGACGCCGTACACCGAGCAAATCTAAAGATCACCAAGCGGAAACACACTAGCGGGCTTAGGCTTGTCCTTGCCGATCAAAGAGCCTCGATAGCCCTCAAAAGCACATCCACGCCCCTGTCGCCCACTTCTCGCTCCTTCCCAGTGTCGCTCCTCAGGAGGCTGGCCACATCGCTCAGTACTCCAAGAGGAATATAGCAGCCCGTCTTTGCTCTGTCCAGGCTCTCCTTCAGCCGGCTCGTATGCTCCCACTCCTTCGCAGCAACTTCGGATCTTCGGATCACCTTGTCGGGAATACCGCACATGGCTGCGCAATGCATACCGAAGGAGCCTTCTGCAACGCCGTCTTCGAGCTTGTACAAGAACGTTATTCTCTTGTTCTCCTCGTCCACCTCGATCTGCATTCTCCTAGCGCGGATCTCGGGATGATTCTCGAACTCGGTAGCAAGACTGTGATAGTGCGTGGCGAAGAAACCAACGCAACCAATGTGTGATGCGACATGGTGCAAAACTGCCTGGGCGACTGCAACACCATCGTATGATGATGTACCGCGTCCAAGCTCGTCAAGAATAACGAGCGAGCGGGGTGTGGCCTCTGACAGGATCTTCTTCGTCTCAGACAGCTCGACAAAGAATGTGGATTGCGCGGCAAAGATATTGTCGTTCGCGCCCAAACGGGACATGATACGGTCGACGGGGGTTAGGCGGGCGGACACGGCAGGGACGTAACAACCTATCTGGGCCATGATCACGGCAATGCAGGACTGCGCGCGGTAGGCAGTTAGCAGATGAAGACCATAAGAGGAGGCGGATGCCTCCACGGCCAAGGCAAGCACTTACCATTCGAAGAATCGTGGACTTGCCAGCAGCGTTTGCGCCGGTAAGAAGGTTAATGTTCGCCTCATCACCACCCAGCTTGATATCATTCGGGATAAAGTCGTCAACGGTGTTGAGCATGCAGGGATGGCGTAGTTCGTTGAACTCGACAACGGTCCGGTCATCATCCACAAACTCTGGGCGGCAGCAAGGCTGACCAAGCGCAGATGATGCTTTAGCCAGACTGATGAGACAATCCAGTTGCGAAATGATGCGAATTGCCTGCAACCATGTCTCATAATCGAGGTCGAAGCGCTTGAAGAATCTGGAGGCGACTTCTTTGACGATCTGAGAATGTGTTTCTTCGGCTTCCTGGAGCTCTCGAACAAGGTCCTCAAGCTCCTTGAAGTAGTACCGCTTGACCGCGGATGTTGCGGACATTTGGCGCCACTTGGGGGGAACCTTGACTGTCTTTGGAACTTCAATCTGGTAGACTTCCTTGCCAACGTCGGTGAACTTTGTGGTCTTGCACCTAAGAGCAGTCTTTTGCCTCTCAAGCAGCTCCTGCAGCTCTCCCTTAATCCGGTCCAGTTCTTCTTGGCTGCGGTCAAAGTCTTCTTCTATGCCTTGTTCAGGGATAAGAATCTTGTCATCGCGGGCTCTCTTCCTGTCGAAGGCGGTCTTCCAGTATCCTAGGGGTTCCTTGAGGTTCGGCATTGAAGCAATGAGACGGTCGACCAGCCCATTACCACCACCATAGGCCTCGAGGAGTTCCATGGTACGGTCAATCTGTTCGAACCCTTCCAAGACCTTGACAAAGTCCTCGGGCCTGCAAGCGCCAGCATGAATTCGGGAAATCAAGCGCTCCAGATCCGGCATCTTGCTCATCTGAGAAGAGAATTGCTCACGTAGGCTTCGGTCGTCGTTGAGCATGTCGACCGCATCCAGTCTCTCGTTGAGCTTCTGTATGTTGCAGAGAGGATGGCAGACCCATTGTCTGAAGAGTCGCTTTCCGAAGGGAGTTATGCACCGGTTCAACAGATGGAACAAGGTTCCTTCAGGCCCACCATTGGCTGTATTGGCAAAGATTTCCAGGTTGATAAGAGACTGGCCGTCAAGAATAAGTGTGCCGTTCCGGTGAATGGGGTTGTACCAGGCAAAGTTGCCCTGGGATAGCAAGTTACGCTCCAGCTTTAGCATGCGCAGATACTGAGTCAGAGCACCGAGAGCGGACATCAAGAGGTCTTTGTCGCGAGCCTCTTTAAGCTTCTCCGGCCAGACCTCCTCCTGACCTTCGCCAGAGACAAAATAACCGCTGCAGTCAAGTTCGCGCCTGGCGACGTCAGCCTCCCAAAACTCGGTTCCGGGCTTGAGATAGTTCCAGATGGTGGTAGGAGCTGTGTTGTTCTTGAGAATCCGTAGGGCCTTGGTGGACAGGAGCGATTTCTCCAAGATCAGTTCGCGAGGAGAGGTCTGGGCTACAAAGGTCTCGAACTTGGTAAGGTCGACATCGTCCTCAAACTCTGAGATGAAGAACTGTCCAGTAGCAGCGTCTACAAAGGCGATGCCAAATGCAGGCTTATCATCCACGACAGACTCTTTGATGGCTGCACAATAGACGGCGTTATCGTCTTGAAGCATGCTACCATCCACCAGGGTGCCACCTGTAAGGATGCATGTGAGCTCGCGGCGGATGATCTTGTCCGCCTTCTTGGCCTTGGTGTCACGTTCCCGCATCTCTTTACCCAACGCAGACTCCATTTGGTCGACCCGGGCAACCTTGTACCCTTTGGCCACAAACTGGTTGACCCACATATCTAGTGAGCTTTCGGGTACGCCAACCATGCGCATGTTGACACGGTCAGTGAGCTTGAGGTCAAAGAGCTGATGTCCAATGGTGGCATCGTTCTCATAGAGTTCATAGAACTTGCCCTTTTTGAAGAAGACCACCGTGTCCCATAGGTTCTTCTTGATCTCCCAATACTGCGTCTCGAACGGCGAAAACTGCCTCCAGGCAGATGGGGGCACATAGACGGAGCCAGGATCGTAATCCGGATGTCCTGGCCGATTCTTGTTGGCATCTTGGATATCGGCCAACCACGGGTATCTCTCTTCAGGCTCTCTCGTATGTGCCTTTGGCTTTTGCTTGGCGGCCGACGGTGTTTGTGCGGGACGAGGAGTGGCAGATCGAGGTTCGGCTGGTTGAATGTTGTCCGGATCATACTTCCATTTCAGGGCGGTTGAGGTTCTGGGAACATCATCCATCATCTCCTCGTCCTGGTCATCCTCCTTTTGTCTTGTCGCTGTCCGAGGACCGGGAGGAGAGGACATGGCGGACTTTTTGCGTGGGGCGCTCGGGCGTGCTGCCGGTCGTTTTCTCTTTTTGGACTTTGAGGGGCCTTCATCTGATTCTTCGTCGTCGACTACAAAGTCCGCCATGTCATCATCTTCATCCTCATTGACAACGTTGTCGGCTACCTCATAAGCATCGTCTTCGTCGTCTTCGTCTAGGACTTTGGGGCGTGATCGAGCGCGAGATGTACGAGAGCTTTTCGGTCTCCCTGAAAACGAGAGAAAAACATCGTCGCCGTCGTCGTCTGAGGACTCTGCATAGTTGACTACCGCCTTCGCCTGAAGTGACCATGGGTTAGCAGAGAAGGACATGAATGAATAGCTGATGACTCGCCTTGCGCCTGATAGGACTGCTGGGCATCATGATGGTCCTGGTGTCGTCGTCCTTGGAATAGGCAGTGCCTGGGTTTTCCTGGGAGCTTGGGGGTAGAACGGCGTCACTACTAGGGACTGGGGTCTCGTCAAGTCTCCTCCTCAGTCTGGGCGGGAGAATCGAGTTGGATTTTGTGGTTTCTTTCAGGCATTCTGGTGACTTTTCCTTTTGGCCAGGGCGAGGCGTTGCCGTTGCATCAGAAGCAGGACTGGAAGCGGTGATGGTGGCATTGGCTTTGGCATTTGAGCTCGCATTCGTGGGAGTCGCAGAAGTGGAAGACTTGGAGAAGAAGCCGAGAATACTCGACTGCCTGCCCGTCGAGGCCAATCCAGATCTCTTGACGGTGGATGGGGTCCTCGCGGGAGTGCGCGCCGGAGTTGAAGTTTTGTCGCCCATTTTGCGCCAACAGCTGGCCGACCTGGCTTGTTGATGGGAAGAACAGGCAGGAAAGAGGATCTGGGAGACAGAAGGAACAAATACAGTCAGAGTTTTCACAGAATTCGTGGACAGAGTTTGAATTGGAAGTGGAAGGTGCCTTTGATAGACCACTTGCCCAAGAAGAAAGACGCGTAAAGAGGTGCTGGGGAAAGCGCGTCCGTGTCTCAATCACCCTGTCCGATCACTGAATGAAAGACGACCCACTGCCCCGCTAAAGCATCGCACTTTATTGTGGGGTCTTGACGCGATCCCCTGTTGACATTGAGAGCACTCAACTTCTCTTCCTGTCAACATCTTCCACAGCGAGCATCATGTCTTCTCATCAACATCCTTCATCAACTTTTCTTTCTTGACGGACCAACTCAATCAGCTATCTCGCCGACTGCGCCTTTGCCGAGCCAAACGCGCCAAACATCACGGACCTGGACCTGGACCATGCTCATCAGCCCATGCGACGAGAAGGAGAAGGAAAAGAAAAAAGAAGAAGAAAAAGCAAACAACGGTCGAAGCTTGTTTGGTTTGGGCTGGTTGCGCGATCGCACGACACCAGTCCGCGTCCTGTCGCATGACGTGGAGCTAGCAGCAGTCGAGTCGCTGGGCCACGCAGGTTGCTGCGATTCTGTGGAGTTTGGTTTCGCTGTGCCTGAACAGGCGGTTGATTGGCATCCGATGACATTATCTCCTTGTTGAGGCTTCATCCATGGGGTACTTCCACTCACTCTCATTCTGTCGTCAGTCTCATATGGGGGATGATCTCCTGGCTTTTTGGATCCGGACGTTAGCAACAAGTGTTGCCGCAACACGGAGCCTCCAACCGACAACCATCCATGGTCATCAAGCGGTAACGGGTTTCACTGTGGTCCACGGAAGGTCCAAGGAAGGTCCACGGCACGGGCGGATGGAAACTGGGCGCAGCGAGTCTGGCTGAGCTTGAGTATCACACCCTCTTCCTCTTCTTCGGACCAGGAACCAGGACAAGTGATGGTTCAGGAGTACGATGGTCAAATATATCCAAAATGCCCTCCAGCTCGGAAGGGCCAATCGGCTCATACAGCTGACGGGTAAATGGGCCTCGACTTCGAAATGGGGTATGCCGCCTCCGTCGCCGCCAATCTATCAACGGCTGGTTGTTACCGTTCCACAGAGAAACGCTTGGTTGGTGCAAATTCGTCGTTCCGAGAGTCCGATCAAGACTACTTTAATAAACAGGCCTTGCAATTAGCTAAAGAAGAGCAATGTTGCTGAGGCGAAAGCTTTCCTCGCATCCATGCTTTGTTTACGTTCATCAACTTTCATCTTACTATTCCATCATCACGGAAAGGGGGCTCCTCTTAACAACGGCTCCCTCTCATTTGAGTCCCCAGCACTACAGCGTTGCACCTGTCAAAGCCTGCCAAACAGCTGTCGCCACCGTTTTGGGGTCTATTCTACTGTGGGGTTGAACATCGGCAGCCCGCGGTATCAATGACCCCGCCAATGCTCTCAGTCTGGGAAGGAGAAGGGTGCGAATCACATACCACGATTCACAAATCACGTTGAATGAGAGGAGTGGTACTCTTTTTGCACAAATAACCAGCATTTGGACTTGTCAACATATCCACTATAAATCACCCACATCATTGGCGTCTTCATGGATATGCCAGATGTCACAGCTGCTGCTCCGTCTGAGGGCACTCGAGAGTCCCTAAAAGACAGCAACAGTCGAAGAGCTGCCGCATGTCWAGTCTGTCGTCGATCCAAGATCCGGTGCGAAAAGGGAAAAGGCCAAGATAACGATGACGACCGATGCCAGCGCTGTCTTCAGTTAGGGGTACAGTGCATCCGCCCCGAGTTCCACGTGGGCAGGAGGAAGGGTGTCAAAAAGCAAGTTCTGCTGGTTCCTCATGACAAAGCCCCGTTACTGACCACCTCCTCAGTAAGCGCACCGGGCTGGAAAAGGCACTCCATCAAGTCGAGCAGGCTGTCAAACGATCGGGAGCCAGTCTGCACGGTATTGAGGCCACCAAATTCGTCTCCGAACTAAAGGTAATCTTAGGTGCCAGCTCACTTGCACCTCTCGCCGATGGTGACCCTAAAGCACCCAGAACCGGTCATACGAGGACGTCCTCGGCCATATCACGAAGACCTAGTGACGTTCTCATGGCGGACGTATCCGATGATTCATGTGATAGCTCCATTTCGGATCATGACGACATGAGCATTCCGCAAGACTCTACGCCATCTCAAAGCCATGTGGCAGATGAGAGCCTTGCCGTCGATGATGCGGAAAATCCCCTTCAGCTTCTCGCCCGAGCTTCTGACATGCATGTTTCTCCGAAGCCAGTTGGCGAGCTTTCCACCGCTGAGATTATCCACAACCACCAACGCCCACGCCAGAATAAACAAACCGAAAAGCTATCCGAGGTCGAAAAGTTCTTCAAGTTCACTCAATTCTCCCTTGACTGCGGCCCTGAACTGGATCCCATCGATCTTGGCTTACTTACCATGGAGGAGGCAGAGTCCCTCTTTGACTTCTTCCATAAGAGTCTTGCCCACACGAGATGGGGTCTCGACCCAATATTGTATACGGCCTCCTTTACACGCTCGCGTTCGGCCTTTCTCTTCACTTCCATATGTGCCGCCGCCGCCCTCTTCATGCCAACACAGGGGGCCCTGTCGCGGAGGTTGTCCAATCACTGTAAAACCTTGGTCAACAGGATCATGGTTGACCGATACCGGTCCGTCGAAATCGTCCTTGCCTTCATGGTCAACGTTCCCTGGATGTTTCCCGGCAAACATAGCACCGACGACGAGACGTGCTGGTACGTTTCCATGGCCACCACTATGGCCCTGGATCTATCTCTACACAAGATTGTCGTTGCTATGGATGCCATACGAGACGGTAGCTACAACGGGGGTATCGCACGAGCAGACTGCATCGACCCCAAGGTTGCGTTATCTCTCGATGGTTTTGGAGACGTTGGTTCCGAGTCAGAACTAGGGAGACGGCTGCTACGGCGCAGGGAGAGATGCTGGATTGCGTTGTTTGTTCTGGAACGAGGAATGTGTTTAGCGCGAGGCAGAAGTTATACCGTGCCTCTCACGCCCCTTCTTCGACGCTGCGATGAATGGCACATGTCAGATATTGCGGATACAATGGACGGGCACTTGGTGTCCATGGCCGTCTTGCGGAGAGACTTGGTGAGCTCCCAACATGTTGATTCCTGCAATGCAAGCGCTGACATGATCAGGACGATTTGTTCAACTCCATCAGGGCAGTCTGTGACGGATCCCGCGAAACACTGGCCGACGGCGGCCTTATTGCCCAGTCGTTCGTCTTCCCTCTTCTTCCTTTCTGACTGTAAGATGCCTTTCTAACAACCGCGCCAGAATACAAATGTCGGTCGATAAGTTCTTTGAGCAATGGCACGCCAAATGGACCATACCCATCGGCACTGGACCTCGTAAGTGCATTTCCCACCCTCTCCTCACTTTCCCAGATTATGTCCTCCTAACACCGGCCGGGGAAAAGAACATCGCCTCCCACCCTACGTCCAAATACTCGTCACCCACACCCGCCTCTCCATCTACAGCAGCGTAATCAACCAACCTACCGCCCCAACCGAAGTCCGCCACTTCTTCCACGCCGCCGGTCTCTCTTCCGCCCTGAACGTCATGCGCGCCGCCATCCAAGGCGAAGAGCAGCTCTCGAGCATGCCCAACAACACCGCCATCATGATCTCCTTCGCCGCCTGCTTCGCCCTGCGCCTCAGCGGCCAGCTCTTCGGCGGGACCTCCAGCCTGGCGC
>RANY01000715.1:0-18769 GCA_009805235.1 Neurospora pannonica FGSC 7221 | reverse complement strand
TCAGCACATAGCCAGAACGAAGATCTCTATCAGATCCAGCAAACCACATTTCTCAACACCAGGTTCCATTTAGAGCTTCTCGCATACCTCATCTTCAACAGCTCTTCTACTGTAGGCTTTCTCGCTCGCATAGCTTTCGCACATTCCACATAGGCCCGCCCATATTGAATTTGTACCTAGTAGGGAAGAATTACAGCAGGAACGAACGGTATATGTAGGAAAAGGAAGAAGAAACGGAACTGAAGGAATCAGTCAGGTCCATCCGTCAGCCCACTCCACTCCCTTCTCTTGCTTCAGAACCGAGAGCAAAAGAGCCGCCGACCAGAAATGAGCAACTAGGACTAGGACTGGCTGGCCATGCCAGTGGGCAGAAGATAGGAGATATATCTGGGCGGCTAACTTTTCTTATTAACTCGATAAACCATGGAACGGTAGAGGGGACCAACCAACTGGGGAAGGAGACAGATTAGGAAAAAAAGGAACAGTAGTAACAGGCTGCCTGCTTGCCTGCCTTCCTGCTTGCTTGCTTGCCGGCCTGCCTGTCTACCTGTCCACCTCCCTCAGTATCTACGTACAAACCTAGGTTCGTCATATTCCAAGTAGATAGAGGTACAGATCCCTCCCACCCAGTTCGTGCCCCATCCATGTTTCTCCCAAATATCAATGATCCTCCTCCTCCTCCTCCTCCTCCTCCTCCTCCTCCTCCCATGTCCCCTGTTCCCCCCACAGTAATAAGCCCGACTGACTGGACTGGACTGGACTGACCCTGGAACTCCAAATGACCAAAAAAAAACAAGTGACTTTTCCCGTCTGCGAGTAAATAATACCATGAAGACCATGCTACCTCTACCTCCCCCCCACCCTTTTATCGATCGGCGAACGCTAGACAGCAGCCCGCCCTGCTCTTTTAATTCTGGTTGAGAAAGCCGGGGTCAGATGCCTCGCTGGAGTATAGAGTTGGGTGGCGGGTGGGTTGGTCAGCACCGGGGAGAGGGAGGGGCCCTCGGGGCCGGGAGCCGGAACTGGAGCTCCTCTAGCTGGAACAGTAGTAAGCAGGAACGAGGGGGGAGGCAAGACATGGTGTAAAGGAGAGAGACCTAGGTAGGTGTGATAGGTATGGGGGTTCTTGACCGACCCTGAGCAATACAGTAAGTAGACAGAGGAGGTGGAGCGGAAGTTGAAAGTATAAGTCTAGTGTACACTGTTTGGTATGGGTATACTGGGCGCACTGGGTGGTCTGAACAACGGGTGGTGTAGTATTGTGTGTTGTGTTGGTGTGAGCGGGAAGTTTTCGTTTTCCCCTCTTTTTTTGAGTTTGAGGCCTCCTTTTTGATGTGGTATGTACCTGGGTCGCTACTCACTGATGGGATTGGGGTGGTTATATGGTCGATTATTTACACTTTCTTTCCACCGTTGTGTGGGTGGGATGAATTAGGACGAAAGACACTYGACCTTCAGGGACGGAAATCCGCAAGGTTGCAACTGGGAGAGAAAAATATTTGATGTTCCTAGTTGATTTTGTTCGCTTTTAACGCCATGTGCAATTGAGATTGTCCGCCGAGTTGTACACATATACTCATGTCTTCATCAATGAGTTTCCTGTTGTCCCTCACCCGGATGTGGTTTTCGTTCTCAACGCGAAAAACCAATATTTCCTCCTTCTTTTCCCTCCCTCGCCCATCCCCAATTCATAAGTACAAGCCGTGAGCTGGCTTAAGTAGTCAAGCAAGATAGCAAATAGCAAGAATAATTCCCACTCCATCTCACCATGACGCATCTTCCCCTTTCGAGCGTCCATTTTTTTCCACGGTAGCAGCGGCTGTCCTCCAAAAAGGTACCAAAGGCACCGCATATCAGCTCTCCCACAGGTGCCACTCTCACTCGATCCTCCCCACTGGGGACAACACAAAGTTTGCGTTAGCGTGCGCACATACGGTGGTATTGACGCAAACAAAGGGGGAGAGGAGAGGGGCGAGATGCAGCAGCACAGACCCGGGGAAGATCCCAACTGGATACTCCCGCCCACAAATGACTCTTTTCCATCGGCAGGTGTCGGAAGAAGGAGGGGAGGGCGGATGGTGAGTGGGTGCCCTGGGTAGGTAGGTGGGTGGATGTTGAACAGTGGCGGATAGTAAGAGCAGGCTGTCTATGACTGGTGTGTGAGCGACGCTTTTTCCCTCCCCCTCCAGAGCAAGCCATGCCCAAGAATGTGGAGATCTTCGGGCAAGAAGGCTGGCTTATCCAGCGAATGACGCTCAAATCGACTCGAACCTTGCCGTAGCCTATATGCGAGGCCCCATAGAACAGAAACAGGTCGGGGAGACGGAGACGGGCCAGCTGGCGAATTGGGGCCGAGTGAGGGCATATGCGAGGACCAAGCATGTTTCCCTCCTTTTCGCCTGCCTCGGACGAGTCCGCGATGTAAAACTCTTGCTCGAACAGGGAGGTAAAAAAGCAGAGCGGCCTTGGCATAAGGTGACCTGGGCGACCTCCCCATCCGTGTGCTTTTCTTTTTTCTGCTGGTATCCCGACGCAGGCGTGGCCCCTCGGGAGGTCGTCAGTCGGCCGCGGGCTAGGTAGTGGAGACCTTTGGGGACTCGAAAAATCCGTTGTTTCCATGAGGAGTTGGGTCGCAGTTGAAGAAGCCGAATCTCGCGGGACTCCTAGAAGAAGAAGCCGAGAGCCAGCCATCTCTCCGCTCCACCTAAACGGGCTCAGAACACAACCTGGTGACAGGAAAAAAAGGGAGGGCGACCGTAAATTGGCCTCGCTAGTAGTAGACCACCAGGCCTCCAGGTCATCTTTGGGTGGTACCGCGGCCTACAACGAGGCCATGGCTGGCTGATGTGACGTGCTTTGCTGTCTTTGCTTGCTTCCGAATGTTGCATATCCTTCCACTTTGGGGGTTACTGGCGCACCCTCCCACTCTTCCTTCCCCTCGTAGCTCTCATTCCTAATCTCGATTTCTGTTACCCGTTCCACTCTCCGCGATAGCCATCTGCGGCCTGACAGTGACCCAACAAGTTCCTCTGAAGCTGAACGGTGCACGGACTCCCAACGAGGCCTTTATTCCACGGGGAGGAGAAGACGGAGGAATTGTTGGTCCAATGGTCTGAAAAGATGGGGTGATGCATATGGCTGAGGTCGCATCTCGAGGGATATCCACCCGATGGAAATGCAAACTTTTCCACACAAGCTTCAGACTGGGACGGGTTTTTGTGAGAAGGGAACCGGACAAGAAGACCTGGGGATTTATATCTCTGGCAATGAAGCAACAACACGGAACTTGGTGAACGTGGCTGCCATTTAATGGGCGTGCGCTTTGTCAACGTTATGTTTGTTGGGGGCCGGAGCACTACACCACCATTGGTTGACACAAGGCCAACATGGAACCAGTCAATGAACAAAGGGAAGCGTTAGATTGAATTGTTGCTGTACAACGCATACGTACCCCCAAACTCGCCGTTTTTTTAACCTACCTTGGCCCTATCCAACATCTTGGGCATACAAGGCGGTGATGTATGAGACAAATGGACGCTATATCCCACCTCGGCGGGTATCGACAACTCATCAACATAACATCCTGCCATGCCACGTTGTCTCTGGCCGCAGACCTGTCGAATCGCTGAACGCCCGCTGTTTCCGGAACAGCATCATGAAAGAGGAGAGATAACAAAAAGAAAATATGATGGGGAAACCGGCCAGGGAAACTTGGACATGCCACCTCATGTCAGCGTGGTCTAGGAATTCCGGAGTTATTGTTGTGTATGGTGGTTCTAGTTCGATGAACGTATGGTGTGGGTATATCCGTGGGTCGGAGGATACTGTGGATGTTTCGTCATGTTGCCGTCGGGGTCATGTGGGTTGGGTATGGACGACAAAGTCATGATTTGAATGTCGTGGTATGGTTTCAGCGCATGGCGGCAGCGGCATCGGTAAAGTTACCGACGAGGTCGCCTCCTTCGGCCTTGATGGGGATGGTTGGCAGGGAAGCTTTGCGCAGCATCTCCATGCTGTCGTCCTCAGGGGTGCCCCAATCAACCCGTGCCACGGAGGCCATGTCGTCGTGGGTCGAGAGCTTGGAAAGCAGGGCATTGTAGCGCTGGCCGGCGAAGGCGTAGGGAGCAGGGGCGTCCTGCATGGGTTTGTCATGCGGGACCATGTCGTAGATGTCGACCATGTTACTGCGCGGTTCCAGGTTAGTCATACGCTCTACCGACCCCATGGATTTGGATCTCGGGCTGGATCTTGGAACAGAGAGAAGGGACGTGGGAGGGAAGGGAGGGCATACTTTGATGTACGTTCCACCACGCCCTGCAGAGCCGCAATCTCCCTTTCTGTCTCTTGGGGGTCCTCCTGGTTCATCATGTGTTGCTGATCAAAGCTGCCATAGTGCATGTTATTCTCGTCGAAGAGATGTTGCTCTTCCTCCTGCGTAAAGAAGGAGTCCACGTCAGTTCCCTTGGTCTGTCTGATGTCTCTTTTTGATGGTCACGTCATCGGAACTGTGACCGCTATGCCAGAACCTACCTCATCGTAGTCATCGCTCCTCCCACTGCCGAAGCAGGTAGAGCAGTAGTTGCCCATCTTGTTCGTCCAGCCTTATCCTGTCCTCCCTTATTTGTGTCTCGTGTCGCCAGTCGGATGGTGGTCGGTCGGTATCAAGTCGTCGTCGGATGACGTCTGTCAATCGGAATCGCGCGAGCAAGGGGAAAGTCTCGAAGCCAGTCGTCGTCGAAATAAGGTTGGGAGAAAAGACTGTCGCGAAGAGATGAAACTTAAAGATGACGAAAATGAAATCAGGCCAAAGGTTGGGCCGTGAAAATCGCTTAGTGGTGTTTTAGTTGCTTCGGTTTCTTGTCGGGTGCCAGCTGCGGAGGGGGACTGCTAGCGAGGTCGGTTCATCAGGTAAAGGAAGGAATGTGTCGCGATGGACTTGCTGTAGTGTCCCGAAATGTGGTCGGCCGTCGGCTTGGAATCGGGCGATGATTGCGCGAGGCAATGATGGAATAACCGAAGGGAAAGTTGTCCTTATCGATATCGATCGTCGTCGTCGTTTCCAAATTTCAACGGGCCCCGATTCATTTTCCAGGCGTTCCTTCCCGCAAGCACAAGGTCTCGGTCGCGAATCGAATTGGCGATTGCAACAAGTGTGTCACGGTCCAATGCGCCTGCCGTGTGCGGCTAAAAATCTACTGACGAAAGATTTGGATCGGTCATCTGGTTGGATCATCCTTGCTCGTGCCTTCTTCGTTGTTCCTCAGCCGCCTCCGGCTAAACTTCGCTACAGGCGCCTGGGCCTAACGAACTCTATAGGGCACCCTGTATGGCCCTGAACAGCAGGCGCGAGTGCACGTGCCTACAGTCCACACCAGCCCCATCAGCCTACCAAGGCGCTGCTGGTGGCAGAAACGGTTGGTCAATGCGCACTTACACGCCATTTTAACCCTCTTTGGTCGCTAATAGTGAATCTGTAGTGGCACGAGTGGCTCATCAGTGGCTGATCATTCAACCAGAAACCCATCCAAGGATCCATCAAGACGGACCAGAGTTCACAAGGGAAGATGAAGTCATCCGGAAATATTCCGTCATTTCCGAAACAAATCTGGCCTTGGAATTGGATCGATGATTGGTCTAGACAAGGAAGGTGCGAAGCTCACCGGACTCCGGACTTACTGCCCTGAAAGTGGAAGCGACCCAACTTTCAGGTACCCGCTGTACACAGTATTGCCCTGGAAGTCCCACTGTAACTTGATGCCCATCTCGGACTTCCCTTTCCCGTCACCTCGGTTTACACCTTCATGTCGCAACATCTGCACATGGCGAAAACATGAAAGGACTGGCGAGAAGATGTTATCGCTATTGGAGACCGTGAAAAAGAGCTTTACGATCAAAATCAGGGTTGGAACTCGTTCAAATCGACGAGTGTCACAGCCGAGTTTGCATCTTTCTGCGGGGAACCTTCAAACTCCACTGGGCTTTCCTTCCTTTCTTCGAAGACAGGTCTCTCGGGCTTCACGGAAGCTCTTGTCGCAAGCACATGAGAGTTTCTGGCAGTTACGACTGAGATTTTATCCCGTCGGTCTATTTTTCGATTGAAGAATGATGAGGTAAAACATTATGGGTATATCCAACACTTTCTAACTTGTGTTTACATGAACGCTCCAATCTTATCCCATTCCTTCTAACACCCCCGCGAACAACATAAGACATGCGAGTCTGAAACATAAATCTTAGAAACGTTTAAAGAAACAGAGCCTTTGTGTAGCTCGTCGACCGTAAGTTTTCATTCCCTGATGATGCACATAGGCGTGCAGCAGGACTCCTGCCATGCATATGCACCTCCCACCCCCGCCCCCCAGGCCTCCCTCTGCCCTCAAGCCCTCAATACAGGTTCTTAAAGCAGAGACCAAGGCCATCGTAATAACAACCCGCAGAATGTTCGATTAGCTCAGGTGGGAGAGCGTTGTAGGTATACCAAACATGTACCTACGAAGGTCAGGAGTTCAAATTCCTGGGAAACTCCCCCTGTGATGGGGGAGCTGTCCGGGAAATCATTTTTTGGGGTTTCTTTTCTTTTTGTTTTTTTTTATCATGGCTTTTCGCTTTTTCATCATCGGACAAGTAAGTTCCCGGAAAACTTTTCTCTTGATGCGAGAGATTTTCCTATTCCCCTCCTCGTGCACCACTACAGCGCCGTCCCCGGGTGCATCACGTTCTGATCGACCGTACTCCTCGGATAATACACCGTGGTCCTTGACAAATCCACCGGCGACCCGGGATGCATATCATCCGCCTCCGGCCCATTTCCAACCTGATCATCATGCTCCGGCGTCCCAACCGTCGTGCTCGCCACCGACAGCCTCACATCCATCACACTCAACCTCTGATCCAGCGGCGGCAACACCGGCGACGGTGACAACGGTACACTCAAATTCGACATCTCCACCCCTTGCTCCGGTGAAAGCGACTCGTTACCAAACACCGAAGTGGCAGCCGAAGAGGCAGCGGGAACCGTCGAGACGAGCGTGGTGGCGGATTTGGTGTAGGCCGGTGGTGGTGTAGAGGGGTAGTAGCTTGATGGACGGCCCCCTAAGGAGCCCGGAGGACCCACGACGTAAGAGCCCGGAGGACCCACGACGTAAAAGCCGGGCGGAACGTCACCGTGCGCTCCTCCCATTGTGAGTCGCCGGGACTTGGAGCGGCGGAAGAGGATCATCCAGAGACCGAAGACGAGGATGATGCAGACTACGGGGACGATGACACCGATGGAGACTTGGGCGGCCATGGGTATCCCGCCTTCCCCGCTTTCGTGGGAGGGTGAGGGGGAGGCTGCTGTGGGTGCAGCAGCTGGTTGTGAAGAGCTCATGCTGGAAGATATGGGCTTTGTGGTTTCTGATGTTGTAGAACTTGTGGAAGATGGAATAGCGATTGCTGTGGTGGTTGGTATCGAAGTAGTGAGCGAAGTGAACAATGTCATTGTTGGTGTTTGTGCAACCGTCGAAGTCGAACTGATAAACGTTGCTGTAGTCGTTGAAAGAGGAATGCTGCTCATCAAGGTGTTGGTGATGCTGGGGTTCACACAATAGGGGGAACCAGATCCGGCGCCCATGCATGTTTGCCCGTCAGCGCAGCAAACATTTCCACATTGGAAATCACCAGCAGCGCAAACCCTTGCACATCCATCCTGACCAGCCCCCGGAGCGCAACAGAAGAAGGCGCCGTTATCAAGCGAGCACGTCGAGCCATTGCCGCAACACCAGCTTCCTTGCGAACATGTTGTTTCGTCGCTCGCACAGGCGAGATCGCGTTGTGCGAGTTCGAGAATTCCTCGGCGACCTGGACTCGCTAGGGTGCCGATATGGAGTTTTGGTCGATGGGCAAGTTGGAAAAGGAACCGGGTTGGTGGGACAAGAAGGGAAGCGTCGTTCAGTGTGGCATTGAGTGAAGAATCCATCTTGATTATTTGGTAAAGGTATCGTCAGAGAAAATATAGTTGGTAGTTGTTTTAGAAGAGCGACATGACAGAGAGTGAGCGACAGTGTAAAAGAGCGGACTGGCGAAAAAGATCAGAAAGGGAAACCCGCAAGGCAAAAGCTCGACGGGGAAGAAGGGAAACAGGTCCATATTATCGGGATTTTTGTCATGCGCTAAGCGACGTTGTTGGTGAGACGCCGTGAGGGTTGAAGATCGACAGTCATCAAGTCCGTGACGTTAATTTCCTCAGTGTTGATCCTGATGGGCGGCCCGTGCAGCAAGGGAAAGAAGAAAGGTACCATGGGCTGTGATTGGTCCATCCGCACCCCCGGCCCCGAGCCGGATTCCGATGCGGCCTGAAGCTAGCATGGGGCGGACGCTGTACCTTGACACCTTGATGGGCAGCCATGGGGCCCTCTCGGAGATCGACATGCAAAGCTCCTCAAGATGCCCAAACTGGGCCGGACAATCCGGGGAAGTGCCGGGGCTAAAACATGATACAGGAATCCCTCACTCGTCGCCATTTCGGAGTCACGCCAGCATTTGGCAAGGAGAGGTTTCGACGTGCAGTTCAATCTCCATTGTTAGCGCCGCCGTGGCGGAGAGGTCCGCCTAAGGACGGCATGTGTAAGTGGGCTAGGGTTGGGAATGATCAGGATATGGGTTTTTCAACGTCGAGCATTTCTTATCGAATTTGATGCGTAGCATATCATGAAGTCAGCGTAGGACATCCACGAGATTGAACTCCGGTGATATGCCGTACTTCTATATTCGCAGGGCACGAATTTCTTGGACCTGTCTGATAAAGCACATCCAGCATTGCAGACTGCACGGGTCGCTTCAAGAACTGAAAATTTGGAACTCCAAGGCACTTTAGTAGCATTACTGACATTGCTATTGATTCCGGCCGATAGAGTACGATTGGTACCTACAGATCCTGAGGACGAACGTCCCAAGATTATATGTTGGTTCTTCAGTTCGACATCTCTGAGATCGATACTGGCGGCATGCTTTCCGGATTTTGCTGGTGTTCACCTCGGGGATCTTGCCCCTACCCCATGACGACTGGACCGACGCTTGGGAGGGCGCGGTCGAATCTATGCCGCATTTCTTTGCATCTTGCCAGAGGACATCCAAGCTTCTCCAACGACGACTGCCTACCTCTACATATAAATATGCATCAACCCCTCCACCGACACAATGTCCGACTTGAACAACTTACAAAGCCCGGCAATAAATAGAATATTGCCCGCATAGCCTTGGTTGACGCATGCCACTCCCCTCCCTTCCACATTTCCAACCTTCTTCATTCTTCCCACAAACACCGAATACCTACTGAACTACCAGCACCTTACTTGTCAGGCTCAAACTATCAACATCATACCCATTACTGTCAAAATGATAGCCGACCAAGAGTCTCTGACCAAAGCCATCAACAGCGCAGGCTTCCACGAGCCTGTGAGCTTTCGATGGCGTGTCACTGGTTACTTCACGCCCGACCTTGTCGAGGACCACCTTGAGAAATTGACGCGGGCTACCCAAAAGTGGCTGAACACCTGTCACTGGCCAGCCAAAGAACTCGAGTATGGGTCTACCAGGGTCGAGTCGATGCCTATGTGCTCCCGTCAGGAACGCAACAAGGCTCCTTTGGACAAGAACGGAAGAGCGTACTTTGCCATGACGGTATGTGGATCCCACATCTCTGTCGTAAGTTCATCTTTAGGAAAAAAGGTTAACAGTCTTCATCACAGGTCCAGATAACTGTTCATCTCAATCGTGGATGCACCTTCATCCCACAGAATGTGGTCGATCTGCACGAGTCGCTCTTTGACTGCCTGTTTCCTATATATGGTGATAACCATGCCATCACGGGCTCCGGCTTCCGCTATCATCTGCGCATCGGCGGTGTTGAGGGCGCAAATCAAATCTTCAGCTCGTTTGAACGGGTTGAATCTTGCTTCACCGATGAGCCTATCAAAGCGCTGGGAGGAGCGTTCATGAGAAGGGGGATTGTCACCCACAACCAAATTCCAGAACGTTTTCCCGCCTTCGCAATCATCGCCTTCATTAATGAGGTAAGAACCGGCGATTAAGACCGAATACAAATCGAATTATGGCTGACTTTGACGTAGGTCCTTCTGAAATACAAGGACGGTTCTACAGAGTCCGCCGAAAAGCTCTCAGACGTGCCGAACCGTCCAGATGCCGTCCAGACAGTCGTGCACGATCTACTCGATACTTACCTCACATCGTATGAGGCCTTCAAGCACACTGTCGCTGCGGCCCACAACGAAGGTTAGTTCACCCTTAAGCCTCCATCTCTTCAAGGTACCTCTCTAACATCTGACATAAATTAGGCACTGCACCCAAGACGATCAAGAACGTGGTTACCAATGCCGAGATCATGCTTTCTTCGTTGCACAGACTCGTCATTAACATCGAGCACCATGTCGGCAAGACCGTCCCGGGATCCAACAGTCGATTCTTTCTCAAGAGGTGGATCAATAATTACTTCCGATCAGCAGAGCCGCCTACCATCTGCCTCGACACTGACATCACGGGCTTTGACGTTGATCGTTGCAAGCGCACGCGTACGTGTTAAATGTTTCTTACCGATCCATACTTTCTGAACCAAAAGGCTAATTTGAACCGCCCTACAACAGTTCGCACCAAACTTCGTCGCTACGAGGCAGCTTCGACCTCCATCATCGGTGCCGTCCGTCTTCTGGATCCGAGCACACACAAAGAGTCCAAGCAGGTGGTTGACTCGACGGCCAACACTCCCGACAAGGTCGACCTCTTGCGTTTGTACGGGGGCGTCTGGAAAGGGGTCCCAAATTCCACCAGGGAGCAGCTGCTGGAGACAATCGACTGGTATATGCAGTCACTTGAGGATAAACACCGCAAGCTTGTCGATCACCTCGACGTCATCAACAATGAGATTGGCAGGTCGATCGACCTTACTTCAAGGGATTTGTGTTGGTATCCGACAGATATGAAAGAGAAGTGCTTTGACACGGACTCTCTTTACTGATCGGGTCCATGTTGTGGGAGGGCGACTTATTTCGGTCGGTCGGGCCCAAGGAGCTGCATGTTGGAAGGAATGATGTTGGAGTAATCAGGTGTTTCTGGATTTTTTTTCGGATGATCTTCACGAAACGTTATGATCATGATCTTTGCTTATAGGGCGTTGGACGTTTGGATTAAGTTTCTGGATTTACCATGTACACGAATACATAGCGTACACATCTTCAGACACGCAACAACGCGCGATCACCACGTGGCTCTCGCAGACCATGCAATCGGGTTTCAACACTGTAAAATCCCCATGGGGTTAGAGTAGCATCGGTCCGGTATTCCGTAGTTAACGCTAGACATCAGAGACGTCATGGTCGGTACAGTTCGGCATCGAGCGAGCCAATCAGCGCGCATTGTGCCCTAGTCCCAACTTCCAACATTGACAGCCAACATTCCTTTTTAACGGTTGTTGGTCATCCTTTGTTTGTCTCTGACTGGCCAGATCAGGCTGTGATATTGCCTGTTTCGACGGCTACGAACTAGTAATAGCTGACATATCACAACCATGCTTTTTTTTGGATCAACAACAACAACCGAACGCCAACAGACAAAATAGCCATGATCCCCAGCTTTTTGAGTCGCCGCGCTTTTTCCTTACCTTTCTGCAACACCTAAAGCCCACCGAGCTTACCCAGCAACAATGACCGGAACAAAAACAAGAACAAACCCATCCTCAGCATCATCCAAGCCAAAACCCTCTCATGCCCCCGGCTCAGCTCCTCTCTCCGAATTCCAAAACCTAGGCAACGGCATCCTCTTTTTCGATCCACCACCATCACCACAAAACCATAACCATAACCATGCCCACGACCACCCCCAACTCATAATCCTCTGCACCTGGCTAGGCGGCGCCACCCCCCGGCGCATCGCCAAATACACTTCCGGCTACCGGCGCCTCTTCCCCGCCTCACCAATCCTGGTAATCCAAACCGTCATCGCCGATTTCACCGTCCGTTCTGAGCAGGCTATTCGGCGGAATTTGATACCGGCTCGGGATTGTATTCAGGATGTTCTGACCCGCTCCAGCTCCGCTTCCAAACCACATGCAAACAGTGCACCGGAAATTGGGAATTACGAGACAGGGACAGGCGTGCTGCTACACATCTTCTCCAACGGCGGCTGCCACCTCGCCGTGCAACTCGCCCACTGTTACCTCACCTCCTTTCATCGGTCACTACCAGTAACCCTCCAAATCCTCGACTCCTCCCCCGGCACTTTTTCGGTCAGCCAAACCTACGGCGCAGCAGTGCACTCCGTTCCCTCCCACCATCCTTGGGTGTTACAAAGCATCGAGAGATGGGGACTGTGGGGAGCGGTGGTGTTTATTGCTGGAATACAGCAGGGACTGCCGAGAGCGATTGGGGAAAATGTGGTGAGGAGGAGGTTGTTGGGTGGGGTGGGTGTGGATTTTGAGGGGATGAGGGGGGAGGTTTTGAGAGATGAGGTTTGGGGAGGGGGGCAGGGGGATGAAAGGGGGTGGGTAGGGACCGGGAGGTTGTATTTGTATTCGAAAGCGGATGAGGCGGTGGGGTGGAGGGATGTTGAGAGACATATTAGGCAGGCGAGGAAGTTGGTGAAGGAGAGGGCGGTTTTGGCAAATAAGGGAAGGGGAAGGGGGGGAGGGGAGGTTGAAGCTGAAGTGAAAAGGTTGGTAAGAGCGGAGAGGTTTGAGAAGGCGAGTCATTGTGCGTTGGTGATGGAGGATGAGGAGAGGTATTGGGGGGCTGTGAGGGAGAGTTGGGAGGGGCAGATGGAAAGGCGGATGCGGAGAGAGAGCCGATCTGAAGAGGAGTGTGAACCCGGAAAAGTCGTGTTGGGCGCCACGAATGAGCAAGGAGGAGAGGGGCGGGTTGGCGAGGAGCTAGGAACAAAGACCGGAGTTGAAGACGGAATTGAGTCGAGAGAAGCTGAGGCTTCTAGAAGAAAGCGCACGAGCAAGCTCTGAGGACCCAAGTGCAGCTGGCGGTGGTGCTATCGACTTTGCGAACGTTTATGATAGCGTAGTGTAGTCGCCGATATTTCTCATCGTGAGCAATCGAGACAATTAATTGGCGTGTCCGCGGTTCGCGGCACGGGAACTCGTTGAATTTTCATTGTGACAGCAATACAACAAACACATCGAGACAATAAAGTATGAAAGCAATTTGAGCAGCTGCGACGCGCTTCCTCTCAAAGATAATCTTCGTGAACCTTGAAGTTGCTTGCAAATGTAGAATCGGGCCAAAGCGGAAGACAACCGCGGAGGTTACATTGTTTTCTTTAGCCCAACATTGACCCACATTTTAGCCCCCATTCAGAGATCTAAAAGCGGTTAGGCGCATGATAAAGCTGGGGTTAGAGCGGTTGCTGGGTTCCACTGTCGTCTCCAACGACTCCAACTTGTGCAACTCCACAATCAACCGCACCCCAACGCAACCTTCAACGCAAACCTGGGGCAGTGAACTTGTGGTTGGTCCGTCCTCCCCGGAAAACAAAACAAAGTGAACTTTGAACAAAACAACAAAGTCAAACATCCCAAAGGGGCCCTACCCTGCTTGAGAGACAGCGACAACCACAAAGACATTGTGGATAAATCTCCGCAATACCAGAAGAAAGTCCTCCTTTCCCCTTGTTTCGCATATCGTCCGATCGGCTTAAAACCCCACTTTCAACCCAGAATCTGCAAGTACAAAGTCGCAAGCGCAGACCCGAGCC
This sequence comes from Neurospora pannonica FGSC 7221, assembly GCA_009805235.1. Lineage (NCBI taxonomy): Eukaryota > Fungi > Ascomycota > Sordariomycetes > Sordariales > Sordariaceae > Neurospora > Neurospora pannonica. Next base: position 5,020 of record RANY01000715.1, on the reverse strand, counting down.
GGGCGCATCGGCTCTGTTTACTTTCAACCTTCCTAACTTCCGACATCGACCACGGCGACGTGCTTCTTTTTTCGCGATCGAGCCCCAAACAATAGCCTCGTTAAAATCGAAAGGCCCTCATAGACATTCGACTTCAACAAGCCGACGATTGTGTGAGCTTGAAACCGGGGGTTCACACCGCCTAACCCACATCACATGCAACGCTTTACGTAGCAGTGCTTGAAAGCAGCAGCAACAAAACAAGCGAGTTCGCAGGCGACATACGCCATTTGTCTATCGCCCGACGTAATCCGTCCGAGATCCGATACAAACCGATCAAGAATCTCATCCATCGGCACATCGAACCATAATCCCAATGGCTCTTTCATCGTCATCATCGCCCAGTGGAGCCGTCTCCAGGCGACAGTCTCTATCCATCGGCTGCGCTCCAAGGAAACAACTCAATAACATCGAGGTCCTCAGTCTGATGCGCCAGCAACGAGAGCACCCGAGCCCCCTTCGCGAATGGTCCCCCGTCCACCCAGGCATCCAGCTTAGGGTAAACCTGCTCAACAAACTCATCTCGGACCTCGAATGCACCCACCTCCGCCTCCAGCAAGAGGCCCAAAAGACCCAACAAGCTTCCCAGATCGTCCAAGATTTTGCGGCATGGCCTTCGATAGCACCCGAGTATGCCGCGATCAAGGCAGCCAACCCGTGGCTAGCAAAACAAGCCGCCAAGTATGCTCGACCGGTCATCGAGAAGGAGTATACCCAGGCGATTGCGTTTTTGCAAGCTAGGCAGAGGAGAGAACAATTACCAGAAGGAGAGAAGCTCAAGAGGATAACATCCGGGGAGGAGAGGACACCAAGTCCGGCATCGAGTCCCGAGGAATACCGCCAGCTTAGGAAAAAGGCGAGTAGTCAGGACCTGCGAGCCAGTCTGATCACCCACCAAGGCTCGCCTGCTCGCCGTAGGCCAAGGACGCCCCCAGAGAAGGAAGGAAGCGGGAGACCGAAGACGCCGGAAAGACCCACGCCTAATGTTACGCGACGACCGAAGAAGACCCCGAGCCCGCGACAAAGACCACCAGTCAACGAGATCAAGAAACTGCGCCTCTCACCACACGGCCCGAGCAAACCTTCGCCTTCAGGGACCGGTAGTACTCCGTCCGGTCTATCTCCCAGTCCGATGCTGAATCAACTCTCGAAACCGAATGCCTCGCCGTTGGCCTGCGTAGAGTCGATGGGCATCGTCCTCACTCCCGATCAAAGGCTCGAATTTGCCCAGCGCGCCGAGCAGCTGGAAGCCATGGCATATCTCGAACTGCGTTGGCATAGGCTGCACCACGCAATGACAGAAATCCAGGGATTCTGCGTCCGGGGACTGGCGGAGAGGGAAAGTGAACGGATAGCCAAGATGATCTACCCAATACGGAGACGAAGGCCAAGCGCGGGTGGTTCTGGTGTTTCTGCGCTGCGGGGGTTGCTGGCAGGTTTGGATGAGGACGAGGACGTGACGCTCTTTGGTAGCGACGACGATTCGGGCGACGACCTCGACGACGACGACGACGAATTCGAGAACGAACTGAGCCACTACGAAGACGAGTGGGAGGCCGAACTGGAGGATTCGGACTTGGACGACGAGTGCGACTCGGGAGACAACGATGACTCGGATGAGGACAACTTCCCCGGTTCGGCAGTCGCTTACAACCGCAAATACGGCGGACGCGGTGCCGTCAACACCAGCAACACCCCGAGTCTGTTCGCCCGCGCCGGAGCGCAAAGTAGGCTATCCATGTCCGAGGACAACGAACAGCAGCATCGTCTTCCTCTCGATCCTCACCACCCGCCCCTGTCGGACACGCCTCCCGTCATTTCCAGCATCGAACGCGACACTGCCCTCCCCAGTATCGAACCCGAAACCGAACCCATCGCCCTAACTCCCCCCGCCACACCAAAACCTGCACCCCGAAAAATCAACCTCAACCCGCGCAACGTGACCCTGCCGCCTTCCAACCCGCGCGCCTCAACGCTGAACCTCAACCTCGGCCTTGCCGGCGCCGCCGGCGGTCTTGGTCACAAGAACAAACGGAACCCGGCACTGGCAAAAGAGATCGATACCCTCTTACCCTGCGAAAAGGAGAACTTACCCAGCACCCCGCTGAAGACGCTGAATATCAATCGGAGTAACGCGCGGCCGCTTGGTGGGACGGGTTTACTCACGCCGGTGTCGGCGCAGAGTAAAGGTGGGAAGAAAGTGGGTATTGATTTGGGGATTAAGAGCAGACCTGTGTTGGGGAAGTTGGGGACGTCGGCGGTGGTGAAGGAGGTTGATTGGGGTAAGGGAGTTCCGGGAGGGAAAGAGGAGGCTGCGAAGGAGAATCAACCGCCCGCAGGTGGAGGCAGACCCGGACTGTTAAGGCCGGGGTTGGGGAGGAGGTTTTCTTATCATGCTGGTGGTGGACAGGTTTTGGGCTAGGTCTATCTATAAGGAAGAGCTTTCCGTCCCGCGCGAAGGGGAAAGGAAGAGGTGGAACCGGTTTTTATGCATGAATGAACAGATATCAGCAAGAGAAGGCTCTGAGACCTGGAGGGATGGAAGGCATTCCAGCCTGAACGGATGTCTCAGATGGGCTGCCTCACTCTGTCCCTTGCACATACCACAGGATTTGCAGAGATCATCATTCTTGGATACCATATGAAGGGAGACAGCAAGCGAAAAGCGGCAGGACGATGGGAGCAAAGTGTGCTGCCTGCGAGCCAAAGAGGTTGCAGCAGCGAAACTGAACCGGAACAAATGAACAAAAACGCAATACCCGTATATATACATAGCCTGTGAGACAGGGCGCATTTATGGTGTTAGGATACAATTGTTAGCCTTTGAAGACACATTACAAGTACAGTATATCACACACGAGACATCATTTCCTGTCTGTATTCTTTTGTTGTCCGGTGTCCCCCTCGGGTGTGGTCATTTGGCGAACTGCCCATTGCCTTTGTATCATTGCAAAAGTGACTACATAGGCACTTCATTCGCAAGAATACTTCAACAATTTCGAAAGCTGCATGGCGCAGCGGAAGCGCGCCGGGCTCATAACCCGGAGGTCACTCGATCGAAACGAGTTGCAGCTAAAGTTCGATTATCTTTTTTCGCTGTTTTGCTTTCTCCTTCCAAATCGCCTTGTTTCCCTTTGCTTGATTCCCTTTTTGGCCCTTTTTTGCTCGGGTTTGTGAGCTTTCACGAACCAATGACCCGTTCCCTCTCTTCGTTGCGCAATGCCAAATTCGTCTTCGTGCATAAAACCTGCAGTGCGGCTCTTTTTTATACCCACAGCGCTCGCTCCACGTCTTGGGCTTGAAGGCCTGGCGCTCTTCCACGGGCGGTGCGACTGGCGAGACCTTCAGTTTGTTGGGTCGTTAGTCGTTGGGCAGCAAACTGACTCCGCTCCATTCCAATGGAGTCGACTACGTAAGATCTCGGAACAAAGCTAACTAAACAAGCAAATATCCGGTATAGTGTAACGGTTAACATATCGCGTTTTCACCGCGAAGCTCGGGGTTCGATTCCCCGTACCGGAGTTTCTTTTTTCACTTTTTACCCTTTTGCCATCTTCCTGTCCTGCATTCTCTTTTCTTTGTCTGCTCCTCCCATTTTGCATCGCTGTCCGAACGTTGCATGGCCAGCCAGCATTGGCGCTTTCACTCGCAATAGGTTGAAGATCATATGTCGAAGTCCGCGTGGGAATTCGGCACCGGAATGCTGCTGCGCGAACGCTTCATGTTGTTGATGAAGCTATTGGGCAGCTGAGCAGAAGGTGGAAGGAACCGACAAACGTTGTTGACCCGATTCAGTTGCCAGAGGGGACGACAGAGGCGAGGGGATCAAGATGGAAGTTTGCTTTCGTCGGTCAGACAGACACTGAAGCCAAAGACAGCAAACACCGAAGCGCGTTTCAATTGGAACTTCATCCAAGCAAATGGAATTCGTATGCAGTATGTTCAAGAAGTCTCGTTCGTATATACAAAAAGCTTTAAATATTCACAATGAACAGTCAGGTAAGTCAGTCCACAACCCTTGGCCCCCCCTCTTTTCCAGTACCTCCTCCCCTCCTCAGCTGTCCGACGATCGCAGCTGCGCATCGCGTCTCCGTCAATTACAAGCACTGCGAATAGTAATCATTCTGCTTCTGGCAAGTATAAGGCGACACGCAAGCCGTCGGGCCCGTCCAGCCAACGCCTCCGCACTGAGCCCAGTGCTGCGCGAGGTTGGTGCCGGGAGGCGCCGCAGCCGACGAGGTGCTGCTGGTCGACGACACCTTTGCGGTAATCGAGGTAGTCTTCACCGACGAAATCGAGCTAGTCGTCTTAACAGTCGACGTCACCAACGTGGTCGTAGCCTTGCTGGTCGTGCTCACGGGGGCAATCGTGGAAGTAGTCTTCACCGCGGAAGCCGAAGAGGTAGTAGCAGGAGCAGAGCCACCGCTAACAGAAACCTGCGCATATAGCACACCGCGGCCGTTGGTACCGACATACACCTGCCCAGCGACGTTTCCGGAACCGACCACCTTGCTAGAGGCAGCGGAGATGGAACCAAAGCCCTGAGAACCCTGGACGTCAGTCCAAGTAGCACCAGCGTCGGCGCTAGCGTACAACTTGTTGCCGTTGGCGCCGGTGCCAAAGGCGTACAAGTTCCACGATCCCGAAGCAGATCCAACGCCGAGGGAGATGGACTGCGTGTTGGTGACCCCGCTAAGCTGGGTGAAGGAGACGCCAAAGTTGGTCGAGCGGAAGACGCCCACGTCGGTGCTTACGTACAACTCGCCGGCGACGGTGGGGTGGGCGACGATGTCGCGGACGGACTTGGCGGATCCCAGAGCGCCAGAGACGGCGGTGAAGGTGGCGCCAATGTCGGTGCTGCGGTAGAAGGTGCCGGTGGTCGAGCCGGCGTAGAAGACGGTGTTTTTGCGCTTGTCGGAGGCGATGACGGCGCCCGAGGGGAGCGAGGCGACGGCGGTGAAGGTGCCCTGGTGCTGCGAGC
>RANY01000714.1:0-18879 GCA_009805235.1 Neurospora pannonica FGSC 7221 | reverse complement strand
CTCGAGCGTCGACCGCAGCCGGGAAAGGTCGCGCCGGTGGTCCGAGAGCTTGTCGCGCAGGAGGGAGAGGTTGTTTTGCTTGAGGGCTGAGGGAGATGGGTCTGAGGTTAGGAGGCGGGTGAGGTGGGAGATTACGGATTCGCGCTGAAGAGGCAATGGGTTAGTGGTTTTCGGATTTATGTGAGCAGCTCCAAGGGACATGTAAAGCATACCTTGTCCAGAAGCTCCTGTAACTTTGTTTCCGTGTGCCTTTCCTCTTCTGTCGGCTTCGGTGGGATGTTGGTCTGGTTCGAGAACTGGGCGTATGTGTGGAGGAGCATTTCGGTCTATACAAAGTTTTAGTCTCATGCCATTCCCAATCCCCAACGCCAATTACCAACCAAGCCGTACCTGTGTTTCGAGCGAACGTGCTTGTTGTCGTAGCTGGGCCCAGCCCTGAGTTGAGGATGTTGTCGCCGCCATGATGTAGTGCTGCTTCTAAGCTATTGGGGAAATAGTAATGGATTTCGCCTCATGCAACTCGGCTTGGTTTGTTTGAGGTGGGGTGTCTAGAAGAATAAAAGACGGCGCAGTTCAAATCTGTAAATTTTGTTTTGGTAGTGTTGAGGTTGTTCAAGCAGAGGTCAACAGCCGAGGGTCCTCGACCAAAATGAGTGGGTGGTCTTGATGACGATGATGTCGAGATGCCCCTGTGGCTTTCCATGTTGTTAGTAGGCAAAGTTCAGTTACCTAACGGACGGCGCCACAGTTACATGCCCACTGTACCGTAGCGGCCTGGGTCGACTCTTCAGCTGAGCTGCTGCAGGACAACAGAGCTGAAGATACCTGTAGGGCTTTGCAGCGCATAAGACCCGACGATGTATTCCATGTCACCTCATGCCAGGTGTCAGCGCCTCGGCACTGGCTAGGGATCGATCAGTAATTACTGCAAGTGGTAATTACTGAAATTTCTCGTAATTTCATACAAAAATGGCCGTCTTTTCGAACGTTTCAACACACGTGACTGAGATAAGCTTAGATAAGGCTTGATAGCACCTTTCGGCGGTTGATCTAACAGATATGTCAAGATTTGGGCGAGACTTGAGGGGATGTAGGGGCTGGTGCACGGACCATTGAATTAGCGGTAATTTCACCAATTGGTAATTTCATGCAAGAATGCCATTATTTCCGAATCTATTGATCCCTAGCACTGGCAGCTGATGCACATCTTAGGGGTCTAGGCCAAGTGTGACATCAAGGTTCATACAACCAACACGCGAGATGTCTTCGGACCGTACCGTTCTCCCGTCTGAACAGTGACAGACATCAACTGCCGATGTGAACGATGGAACAGGTTCATAACCGTCACGGTTGATGATACTGAAGTTATTGGATGAGGCGGCCATAATAGGTCAGCACTCATACAGACATGCGGGCCAAGATATTGAAAGACATATATGACAGAAGAAGGGCAAAACTATGTTTACACGAGCCCCATAAAGTGCTGATAAATCGCATGGACTCATCATATAGTCGTCGTAGTTGTTCACTAGATACGTATAATTTGCAGGCAAACACCGACGCAATGAGAGACGCAGATTCGCACAAAGAACGCACAAAAAGTATCAAGGGTCGAATATGCGGTAGCCGCAACGAATAGCATCCGTAGGTATTGATCTTCCGCTCTTTGGACGGATCCCTAATCGCGTGGTTTGGTGCGATATCAGGAGTAACAGGCTATCCGCGAGAGTCGAGTGCCTTCACGAGCCCCCTGTACATTGCCATGGGGCGTACCCAATGTCTTTCATGAGATCGAGTTTCGCTCGTGGCCCGTATCCTCTGCAAAACCGAAAGCCGTATTTTATGTTCCTGATGACTGTAAACCCTCATTACAGACGCCGTAATGGACCCGAGAACCGTTAACGTCCAAATGCAACTGGCCGAGCCATACGGCGAACCGCTCCCGCATGCACTCCCCTAGCACCCAAGCCCACAATCTACCACTTCATCTCGTGGGGCTTGTCACCCTTGCGGAGGGTGAAAGAAGAGGCGAGGTAGCTGGCGAGGAACTCGACCTTCTTGATGTTGGCGATGAGGGCCTTGTCGATGACCTTCTGGTCGGCAACGCGGCTGCTGGAAACCTCCTTCTTCTGCATCACCATGTCAGCATTGTGCGCCCCGTGTTCCAGCTCGGACATGTGTGGTCGTACCTGGGGCTTCTCGCCCTGCTTGAAGAAAGCCTCCTCAGTACCGGCCTTCTCCTTGGACTTCTCAGCGGTGAAGTACTTGGGCTGAGCAATCTCGTTGATCTTGGCCTCGTCGATGCCAGCGAGATCGACCTTCTGGGAAGTGGCGATGACGTAGCGGGCGTTGACGCGACGGAGGGGAACACCGTTGATCTTGAAGGGGCCGGTGACGAGGAGAACACCCTGGTCGAGAGTCTTGAGGAGGACGACGCGCTTGCCACGGAAACGGCCAGCGAGGAGGATCAGGACGGTGCCGGGCACGAGGGTGCTGCGGGGAGACCACTGGCGGATGGTCTTGCGGACCTGTAGAGAATATCGTCGTTAGAACATGTCGTTTTCGCAGAGTTTGGGGTTTTGGCAGCCCGTCCGCCTCTTGTCGTCGCCTCCACGAGATGCACTTGGCGGTCCAAGTCCAAAATCGCAGCAAGTGCTGCTGCCCTCCACTTGCGCCCCAGTTGTCCCCATCTCGGCCGCCAAATCCATAACCGCCAATTCGGCCGCAATTCCACCAAGTGCATCTCGCGATACTTCGCCAAAAACGTCGCAGGCCGCCCGGAAAACTTGTGCATGCACGTACCTTGCGAGGCTGGGCCTCATCCTCAGCAGGGTACCATTTCTGGGCCTTCTCGGACGAGTGAGGGACCGTCCGGGTCGCCTTGCCAAAGGTCTTCGTCTGGGGAGCTGCCGCGGACGACATTGTGTGGACTTTGGCTGGGTGGTGAGGTTAGTGCAGAATCGTCGTCAACTTCCTGACTGCTGCTCGAGATTTTAGAAATGTTGGAGTGGCCCCGGTTGTGTGCATGTTACGAAAAGACCCAAACCCCAAGCTAACCGCTTTTGGAATTTGCGGGACCCTTCACCTTTGGCAGGCGGCGGCGCACGAGCCACCTCGGAAACGGTAGGGTTTTCCGCCCTCCCTGCGATTTTGCGCATCCACACCTCTCAGATTTTGTTGGATAGCGAGAGCCTGAAGACCGCGATCCTCTGATACTTGTCGTGGTCAAGCCCTACTCACCCAACGTCCTTCAAGCTCGACGTCAATCACATTCAAGATGGTACGTACGGCCCTACATGTCCGACGGCTCTTTGGGCACTGTTATGCTGCCAATTTCATCGATGTTTTTTTGGCAATTGCTGCACGTAGCAGATGATCTTATTTGCGACGATGTCGCAGTCGCCAACCGATGGCAGTCTTTGAGGTTTTTGGCAACGAGGTGCATTGGCTGACTTAAAAATGTTATAGTCTTCTGGAAAGGTCAAGGCCGGCGCTCTCTGGTCCAAGAACAAGGACGAGCTCACCAAGCAGCTCGGTGAGCTGAAGACTGAGTTGGGTCAGCTTCGCATCCAGAAGATCGTCTCTTCCGGCACCAAGCTCAACAAGATGTACGTCGATTCCGCACCCGCCGATTCACCGCGAACCACTCCGAGAACGTGATATGGGGACTTGGACGAATCTTTGGGAATATCAGGGAGGAATGAACGGGTTGGCTGACAGGCGCATCTCTTTACAGCCACGACCTCCGCAAGTCGATCGCTCGTGTCCTCACCATCATCAACGCCAAGCAGAGGGCTCAGCTTCGTCTCTTCTACAAGAACAAGAAGTACCTCCCTCTTGACCTCCGCGCCAAGCAGACCCGCGCTATCCGCCGCCGTCTTTCCAAGGAGGACGCTTCCCGCACTCTTGAGAAGACCAAGAAGCGCGCCACCCACTTCCCCCTCCGCAAGTTCGCCGTCAAGGTACGATATACAATGCGCCGGCTGTGATGGACGGGAGACACAAAGTCCCCCTCCAGTCTCAGCGGTTGCCGAATGCCGGTCCGAGTAGGAAAGACAGGAACCATGCTAACATGTGTGTTTCCAGGCCGCTTAAATGTGTTTCTTCTGGGGTTAAGGGGTTGGTTGTGGGTATCTAAACAGGCGGCGCGGTTTTGAAAAAGGATTTCGCACTCGACACACTGCATCATCAATGGAGCATGCTTGAACGGGTTTTTGGGTGCTATCAACGAGGTCAACGAAATCTTGATCCGGCTAGGTAGCTCCATAGCTGCCGAAAATGAATGCCACGGGCTGAACCACCACCATCGCCACCACCGCAGACGGATCGTCCATGATGATACCCACGTTGGATGCCTGACGATTCCCCCGGCCGGATGCTGTTCTGATCGAAGATTGCACGAAGGGGGCTCATGGTTCGGGTTCCTCTGTGCCACACAACGGCTCCTTTGGGGTTGATCGTTGTAGCCAGATACATATAGTTGCCTAGAAAAGAGCACGGTTATCTGAGATGGGAATCTTTTCAGGGCTGCTTCACGAACGTATCCGTCCTTGGTTCTTTGTCTGCCTTTCACGATGTCCCTCCGTTCTCTTGGTCCCGGAGTGAAGATCATCTCTCCTTTGCTGTGCTTGGATGGATTGTGATGCATTCTGGCTGTTTGTGCGGTACTCACTACCTCCTAGAGTAACGTATTTAGGTGAATTCCGAGCCTTTTGAGGCTCTTGGCTGTCCATCTCAGTCATGTTTGTTGACACTCCCCTGAGTCCCCTTTCATGGACATTGTCAATTGTCGTCATGTCCAAAGTGTATTCGCACCATGCCACTCCCACCATAACAAAATGCGCACCAACAGCCGTCTTCGACTACATGGAAGTGAATTGACACCAGTATTGCCACATAGATGTCCTATTAACACATGATTTTGACCGAATTATGAACATTGACAGCGGGGGACAAGTCAAAACGGACGGACTATTATTTGTGTCTGACCGCCCGGCAGAATGTCAACGGGATGGCGCTAGCGAGTCTTAGCGTGATGCGTGCCAAGCATGGACCAGGTCTGTGTCTGTGATGAAGTGGTGGAAGCTCCAACTGTCCTCTTGTCGCGGGCGCATTGGGATTGGACTTCTGGCTGGACCTCCACCAGTCCGTCAGTGACAGCGAACCTCTCCATCAACCTGCACCACCAGGAAGCACAAACCACCAGATCACGGCCACCATGTCGGCCGATTCCCTAGAACGTCTCGCCAGCGCGGGCAAGGGAGAGAGCACTCGCACATTGCTGCGGGTGATTATCCTCTTGCTTGTCGCCGGTGCTGCTATCTCAAGCCGCCTGTTTTCTGTTATTCGTAAGCCTCCCAGTCCCCAGCTTCCTTGACATGGAACATGCGTGGCAGAGTGAAGCTCCGGACGAGCTGGGCAGCAACATCACAAAGACCCTCAATGCCGTCCTCAAAGCTATCCTTTGCCCAAATTGTTCAATGGGCTAAATCGTTTGAATCCATTCACTTTTAATTATATTCATGACTGCTAACCGCTTGCTTGCAATCAGGTTTCGAATCTATCATCCACGAATGTCAGTTCCCGAGCTAACAAGCTTGCTTCCTCCCCAATCCACAACACCAACTGTCTCCCCAGGCACCGCAATAACACCGAAACCCTCACGAAAATGCATCACTAACACCCGTATAGTCGATCCTTGGTTCAACTTCAGAGCGACAAAATACTTGGTCGCAAATGGATTCTACAAGTTTTGGGACTGGTTCGATGACCGGACATGGCATCCCCTGGGCCGCGTCACTGGAGGTACTCTCTATCCCGGCCTCATGGTTACCAGCGGTGTCATTTACCACGCCCTGAGGGCCCTCTCGATTCCCGTCGACATCCGGAATGTCTGCGTCCTCCTTGCGCCGGCCTTTTCAGGTCTTACTGCCTACGCCGCTTACCTCCTCACCAACGAGATGACCCCGTCTTCGTCCGCCGGTCTCCTTGCCGCCATCTTCATGGGTATTGCCCCTGGCTATATCTCCCGTTCGGTTGCTGGCAGCTACGACAACGAAGCCATTGCCATTTTCCTGCTGGTCTTCACCTTTTACCTGTGGATTAAGGCTCTCAAGCTCGGATCCATGCTTTGGGGAGCTCTTTGCGCCCTCTTCTACGGTTACATGGTTGCTTCCTGGGGTGGTTATGCCTTCATCACCTGTCTCCTTCCCCTTCACGCATTTGTTCTCATCTGCATGGGCCGTTACAGCACTAGACTTTATGTCGCGTACACCACTTGGTATGCATTGGGAACATTGGCCAGCATGCAGATTCCCTTTGTTGGTTTCCTGCCCGTCAAGACCAGCGAGCACATGCCTGCTTTGGGTACGTTGACTTGATCAGCCCTCCTTTTCGAGTCGTTTTACTGACACTTGGTAGGTATCTTTGGCTTCCTCCAGCTTTTGGCTTTCCTCGACTACGTTCGCTCAGCGATTCCCAGCCGCCAGTTCCAGACCTTCTTGTGGGTCTTTGCTGGAAGTATCTTTGGCATTGGCCTCATTGGCCTTGTCGTTGCTACCAGTGCTGGTTTCATTGCTCCCTGGAGTGGTCGTTTCTACTCCCTGTGGGATACGGGATATGCCAAGATTCACATCCCCATCATTGCCTCGGTCTCCGAGCATCAGCCCACAGCATGGCCCGCCTTCTTCTTCGATCTCAACATGCTCATCTGGCTCTTGCCCGCTGGCGTCTATCTGTGCTACCAGAAGCTGGCTGATGAGCACGTCTTCGTCATTGTTTACGCCTTGTTTGGCAGCTACTTCGCCGGTGTCATGGTTCGTCTCATGTTGACGCTCACCCCTGTTGTTTGCGTTGCGGCGGCCATTGCGCTCTCCACTATCCTTCACACGTATCTCAAGGCCAAGTCACCCATCTCGGAGGAGCATCTTCCTGAGGAATCTACCGACAGTACCTCCAAGAAGGCATCGAAGTCGGGTCTTAGGGCGTCGAACAAGCCATACATCGGCATCTATGCGACCTTCTCCAAGGTCACCATTGTTGGTGTCATGACCGCCTACCTATTGCTGTTTGTTGCTCACTGCACATGGGTCACCTCCAACGCCTATTCGTCACCTTCGGTCGTCTTGGCCAGCAGGATGCCCGATGGTAGCCAGCACATCATTGACGATTATCGTGAGGCGTATCAGTGGTTGCGCCAGAACACCAAGTATGATGCCAAAGTCATGGCTTGGTGGGATTATGGCTACCAGATCGGTGGCATGGCCGACCGTCCCACGCTTGTCGACAACAACACCTGGAACAACACACATATCGCGACTGTCGGCAAGGCCATGGCCTCCCGCGAGGAAGTCAGCTATCCCATCATGCGCCAACACGAGGTGGATTATATCTTGGTTGTTTTCGGTGGCCTTTTGGGATATTCCGGCGACGATATCAACAAGTTCCTCTGGATGGTTCGTATTGCCGAGGGCATTTGGCCTGATGAGGTCAAGGAGCGCGAGTTCTTTACGCCTCGCGGGGAATACCGTGTCGATGCCGGGGCTACCGACACCATGAAGAACAGCTTGATGTGAGTACAATCCTTCTTCGACGGCCACCTCTCATACTAACTATTTCACAGGTACAAGATGTCGTATTATAACTACAACAACCTCTTCCCCCCTGGACAGGCTCAAGATCGCGTCCGTGGCGTCCGCCTTCCCGACGACGGCCCGGTTCTCAACAGCATCGAGGAGGCCTTCACGAGCGAAAACTGGATTATCCGCATTTACAAGGTCAAGGACCTCGATAACCTGGGCCGTGACCATGCTTCTGCTTCCGCATTTGAGCGCGGCCAGAAGAAGAAGAAGGTGATAAAGAAGAAGGGACCTCGGGTTCTGCGCGTAGACTGAGAGAGTCGCATGGACGGGGCATCTGCAGATCTATAGATGATTTTTGAAGTTATTTACTGTTTGAAACCGGATGGGTGAAAAGAAAAAGCCGGGATGGCACTGTATAAATTAGCGTCTGCGTTGGAGTGAATATGAATCCTTCCTATTAACTTCATTGTGAGTCGCCTTTATCTTATTCCCTATTTGTTAAAAGAAGATAAATACTTCTCATAGGAATTTCCGCGTCGGCAACGACTTCGGACGCGACTGAAGTTATTTCCACTTTCCGTGAGTGGTACTGACAGTTTCACGTATTGTTGTTGCGTGTATCGACCGGCCAAGGGATCCTGCGAGTTTTCGTCCGAACCAGATCCTCTAGTCCACGGTTCTAGACACTGCTGCATCTTTCCGAGAGTATCAGTCATCAACGCGTTCTGCTTCGAGTCAAAAGATTCCAGTCGCGTCTACCCCCCGCCTGGTCCTAAACTCATAACTTGAGCCCTTTGCTCTTCAGCCTTTAAAACCATCCTCCTATCCTCACGTCTCTGTTGTCTGTGACAAACCTACAATCTTCGACATCTCAATCTTTTCAACTGCCCGAGGTAATTTTTTCTTATCATTCCAAACGATTTCAGATCGTTACCATTACACCCGGTACGCGGTGGAGTACCTCCACGGTTTCCGACATCCTACGCACCTTCCGTCGTCGCCCCTCTTTTCCTTTCGCTTGACACCATCTACTTCTACTGCTTGCAAAAAGCAGTTGAGTCATTTTCTTTGACATCTGGGTCAGTTCCCCGCGGCTACATCCTTCTGCTTGTTCTCTTCATCTTGCAACTACTTCCCTTCATTTGCACTATGCTTTGCGTATACCTTTTTGCAGAACTAACTCCGCGACAGAACAACAATCTTCGAATTGCCTAACGTTTAAACTTGTGACGCGAGGGGCGTTGTACTCAAAGATTACTGCCCGGTCAGACGTGTGGCGCGCTTGAGACGCGACGAGGTAAGCCATCCGCACTTTTACTTTAGTTGTCCCTCTCGCGAACCACGACCGCATCGACACTCAGTTTGTGTGTCGTGGGTCTTTCACGTCTCGTTAAACAACTTCAATCACCCCACGATACTCCTTAGTGTCTTTTTTTTTCAAAGTGCATCGGCCGGTCAAAAAGCTAGGATTTGCCGCCAGGAGGCCCGGGCTCTACCCTTCACTTGACGTTTCGATCACTTGTTACTCAAAACCCACCCCTTTGGTGAAAATTGCAAGCTAACCAACACGATTCGGTATTGCCAGCAGAGAGATAAATCTCAAACACAGAAATCTTTCTTCGCGGCACCACCATGCCTCGCAAGAAGCGTGCGTCCGTTGTGGACACTCTGCTCGGTGTCAAGGGCGTGGCCAGATTACTCCGGAATTTCACGGTGCAAGATCTATTGGTGCCTGACAATCTTGTGGCCAGTCGCTCAAACAGCCTTGCGGAGCAGTCTTCCACCGGTCGTCGCTCGCGACGCACCTCAGAAACCTCAGGGAGCAAGCGTCGTCATCAGCGAGCGGGAACGCGTTCAAAATCAGACCATCCGGGTGCTTGGCCAGAGAGCCCTGAGCCCCGGGATCCCGAAGATACTTTCCAAGATGACGAGTCCGAGTACTAGGATTACGAGGACGACAAATCTTTGGAATATCCCTCTTCAGATCGACATGGCCACACAAGCAGAGCGGATCTCGAGTCCGATAGCCGCTACGCCCTCTTCCAAGACAGTCGCAATGACTTCTCTGACCCTTCCACCAGAAGCCAGTCCATTCATCGTACTCCGACCACCGTCCAACTTCCTACCCAGCGGGGCGCCAGATCTGTTGCTTCCTCTTCCAGGGGTGCCGCCAAATCGAAGTCACCACGCATTGATGGGGGCTATAGACGCAAGCTTATGCGTTCCGATCTTGAATCTTCCGGCTCGGAAAGATCGGTCACACGCCAGAGGAAGTCTTATGGTAGACCAAAGGATGACGATCGGTTCGATCACGAGTCTGCGTCTGCTTTTGCAGCGGAAACGGCCATCACCAAGAATGAGCCCCACAGAGATTATGCCAACGTTTCAGATGACGATCAATACCAGACAAACAAAGTCTACGACGGTCGTTCTTACCAGCGCCAGTTCACCAAACAGGTGCCACGCCGTCAAGTTCGCTTCGTCAAGTCGAAGGCTCATCTCCGTGGATTGGTTGATATCAAGCTATCACCACCTAAGTACGAAAAGTTTGAGGCTCACTACCAGAAGATGCTGGCTCAAAAGCAAGGCAAGGGCTTGGATAGTCCGAAGCAACCTCAGTCCCCAGCTCCGAACCCGTATTTTGATGCACCTCCACTGTCGTCTCAGTCCGCAGCACCCGAGTTGCTGACAGCTCCTTCATTGCCTGCTTCACCAGTCTCCACGAAATCTCGTGCACTTTCTTCGGCATCTGTGCCCAGATCCAGGACGGCGACGGCGTCTGAGGTGTCGGTTCCCATGGCATCGCCTTCCGCATTCCGCACAAATACTTCATCCACGGCTGCTACCGTGTCTTCAGCTTGGGATTCTACCGCAGTCTCACCCACGGCGTCTAGAGCGCCTTCTCGTGCAACTTCTAGGGCACCGTCTCGTACAGCTTCTAGAGCACCGTCTTGTGCAGCTTCTAGGGCTCCTTCTCTTACAGTGTCCAAAATTCCTTCTCATACAGCCTCTATAGCACCTTCTCATACAGATTCAAGGATTCCTTCTTGCACAACTTCTAGGGCCTCAAAAACTCAACAGAATGGCTGTGACTCCTTCATCGCTACTTCAGCCGCTTCTTCTATGAAACCAACACCTAATTCTCGGAAGAGTACTTCAAACCCCGTGGACCCTGTCATGTCCCCTCGCCCAGAGTCTACTAAGGCTGCATCGATGTGCAAGAATCCGGTAAACGAGGAAGATCCGCACGAGCAGCCGGGCGAGAAGGTTAATGAGCATGGCGACAAGCAGCACGATGTGCAGGTTAATGAGGGACCGGGTGAGCGGGTCGATGAACACGTTGATAAGCATGTCGATGAGCATGTTGACGAGCAGCTTGGTCAGCACACCGACGAGCAGGCCAACGAGCAGGGAAACAAACAGCCTGACCACCAGGTCAAGGATTCTGTGTCAACGAGCAAGGAGACTACACATGGCGGGCATGCAACTATCCCAGACGTTGCCATCAACGGCAACAGCGAGATCCGTTCCAATCAATGTCACTTGCAGGGACTTCTTCCTGAGGTCTATGATTGCAAGTACAAAACGCGGCATTGCTACGCCTGCAGTCGTCCTAGGGACATGCGGTATGTTGACTTCAGGAACAGGCTCTGCCCCGGAGAGGAACCGCAGCGTAGTCTTTGCCGCACCTGTCGTCGGTGCCTTGACCGGAACGAGGAATTCAGCCTAGTTCCTTACAGCACCAACAAGAGGACGCTCAAGGACATCAAGAAGTTTCAGTGGTGCGCGCAATGCGGCACTATACGATCCCAGAAATTCCATGAGTATTACCCCTCAGGAGAGGAGGTCCCTCCTCGTCACCAGCTTTGCCATCCATGCTGCAGGTTGGCCAAGTCAACTCACACGACCAGATCTTCCACTTATAACCCATCCAAGGTGAATGATGGCTCCAGCAACAATATCAAGCAGCGAGCAGGTGGTGATGAGAAGGGCCACGCTGGAAATCCCCTGGTAAGTCCAATCCCGCCTTAGCTACGCGGATTTGACTAACAATACAGCAGCATCAGCGTAAAGACATCAGCTCACCTGATGACTGTCCTCAGGATGGTCCAACTGTGGCCAAGCCCCTGCCTTTAGACATCCCAGCTGAGGAAACGCATTCCCCGAAACCTCCGACACCTGTCGTTAGCCCCGATCCAAGTCATCTGCATCATCCCTCGAAGCCTCACGCTATGACCGAAACTTCCGCGTCGCAAACCGCAACTGAAAGCTCGTCTCAGGCTCAAATCGAGAGGCCTGTCGTTGATTCTGCACCTGGCAAGCACGATTCTCCTGGTGGCTCAGGCGACTTCAATTCAACGTCATGGCAGATCCCAGCTGACGACAGTCCACCTCCTCAACGCAAGAGGTCTACTGCCAACTCCGGCTTTGACCAAGGCAACGAGGGCCAATTCTACGAGAATCTCCATGTGAACTATCATGAGATCCTTGGCCAAGAGGACATTTGGAATCATCAAGCCAAGCATCATCGTGGCCGCCATGAAGTCAGCTTACCAGAGATTTTGCTCACAGCTCCCACTGAGGAGGTTCATATCACGCAGCCAACCGTGGTTTTGGATGAGCAATGCCCTGGAAGCCCCCTCCACGATAACCTTTCTCAGTTCTCTTGGAAAGATGGTCCCGCGCGTGATCATTCAAAGTATCAGCGTCAACCATCAATGCAATCACAGGCAAGCAATCAGACTGTGCGCCCCTCGGACAATAACTTCTCATCCTGCCGCAACAAAGAGAGCTACCCGGATTACACTCCTCAGTATACTACGCCAAGACAGTTTCATTGGCCGACTGAGCGGGGAGAGGTGGACGACAACCAGCCCAAAGGGCTCTCCGACATGTTTTACGAAACAGATGAGGGCAAGCGCGCCGATGCCTTCTTTGCCTCCATGAGCAGCTGGTCAGAGCCTAAACCCAAGCCGAAACCTCGGGCTGAATCGACAGACAACTACAACACTTGGCCTCCCAGCTCCTATGATACAACGGAGCCGGTGGCCCACGAGTACCTAGAGAAACGTCGGTCTAAGAGACCAAGTGTCATTCCCGGCTCGCCTCCCCATGGCCACGTGCGCAAGGTCAGCGACTCCTTGTCAGTCGAGACGGTCGGTGTGTGGCAGGGCGTCACTCCAGGAGCGCCTAAGGCGGAGGTTACAGAGCCTGAATCTCCGACTAACGAAGAGATGAGTCATGTTGCTTGTCGTGTGCGTCCTTCCCGTAAAAGGGGAGCAAAGCAGGACAGTGGCTCGGCTGCGTCGATTTTCTAGGTTCTTATTCTTCACCTTTCCCTAGTCATTCCCTCATCACTTTTTGCACGTCTCTTACACCGGCTGAGTATTCTATCTGTCAACTTCACTGATCTTCCAGGTTCTTCCTCTTCTTAAAACCATAGCCATGTGGCTACTATAATGTTTAATGTCTGTCTAATGATTTTCCCATGACTGCTGTCATCAATTCTTTTTCTTTACCCTCTGCTACACATACCTTTTATGTTGGACGGTCATTACAAGCGCACTTTGTTGTACCGAGCGGTAGGACATTATTCTTGTAGTGCACAGCTTCACACATTTTCCTTGCTGTTCCTGGCCTGGTGAGGCGACACGATGGAACATTCATCCAAGCTCCTTCCTGCTCTTATAAGGCATATTCATGATGAAAGTAGCGGAGATGTGGCAACCTCTTTACTGGGCTGGCAGGAAGAACAAGGCAGAGTCACATCAGTGGCATCAAGTCCATTCTGTTGATGATAGACACACAGCGAGGGATCTTCGGGTTCGGCAAACCCAATGTAACAGGCACGGAAGCACTGAGTTTTGTACATGGCAAAGTACTACTACATCTGATTGTTCTTAGAACATCCCTCAATGATAGACACAAAGAAAATGACAAGATGGCAATTTTTATTAACAGACTCTCCCTCAAACTTGAGAAACTAGCGAGTGGCAACCGCTATAGACCTCTAGTTCGAATTCGAAACAGACAAGTATCCAAGCACCACTAACCAAGCAGTCGACTCGTGACCCGTTGTAAGCCTATAGTAAGGCCGTACGTGACACGCAATGATCGAATGAAAGAAGCCCAACCCATTCTCTTCGTCGTAAACCTAGCGCAATCGTAGAGCCAACTATCGGATCATTATGTACTGACTTTGCTGCCTTCTAGCTTCCACCTAAATACAGAACCCGGGAGCCACTTAAAACCAGAACCTGGGAGCCACTTGAGATGGGAGCCTGGGAGCGCCGCCACGGCCCCTATTTTACAAAGAAGATGGGCAGGCTTTGGTAGAAGTGCCAATCAGAGTGTCAGAGTGTAAGTCTCAAGCGTCGGTCACGAATGGCTATATTTCCCTTTGTGTTGTTCTGTTACTAATTTCGATAGATGAGCATGGGCAAATGAAACCATGGGACTGGAAAACGGTGAGGATGGAAAGGAATATCAGAGCGAAACCAAAAAGAAAAAAAGTATTGTGCCAGACGATCGAATGGGTCTTTGGGTCTCCGATATACTGGTACACAGACCTTTATCTATTTGCTTTTCAAACATTGCTTTTAGGGCAGCAAGAGCAGGAAGAGATGGTTTGTCAAGGCACTGAGCTCCTCTTGTTTGCCAGGTCCTCTTTATTCGATGCTGGCATGATGGCAGAGATTGAGAACAGCGGGCATATATATCAAACAAGACAAAAAAGCGCATAGCGAGGCATTGTATGTAGAACTGAGAAGCGTACTTTATGTCTTCGCAGCATCAACGTAACAAGGAGGACTGTGTTCTCAATTTGCTTGTTTCTTGTGCCGTGTTGCTTCTACTTAACGTTTTGCTATCCAAGTGAAGGGTCTTCCTTATTACATCTCGTTCGTGTGCGTTTCCACAACGATAAAAAGGCGACAACGAAAAGGGCTTTATTCTTGTTGTTTAACGGAAGAGGAGAAACGGAAACCAGGGCAGCCTAAATACCCTGGAAGGGAGTGCCGGTGAATGGGCGGCCCAGTGCCATTCACTGGGCAACCTGGGCACGGACTTCCAACATCATTGCTGTTAGACTGTTCAGCTCTGCCCAAGCCCCACATCCGTCTTTCTTACTCATGGGCAGAACACATTACTCAGCAGTGCCCATGAGTCCCATGTTGCTGGTAAAACAGAATGTCCGTCCGAAAGTGCCAGATTATACTTCTACCTAGCTCTCAAGGTAGGTAGCTCTTACGCTAGAGGTCGGTCGGTCGGTATAATGACCAAAACCCCCAAAGCAAAAAGATGAAAGAAAAGAAAACAAAACAAAAAAGAGTTCACAACCAAACCTTCCTTTTGAATACCACAACACCCCACATCTACGCCATCCCTATCATTTCTCATTCGTATACGTGATGTCTGATACACCCATACCCTTCGCTTCAATGATAATAACTAACAACTGAACTGACAATAGGCATTCATTATGTATCCATGAACTAACCGTCCTTCTTGTTGCCGCGTGACCCCATCCCTATTTCAGTCCGTAAGCGAGCAAGACGCAAAGAGCGGTGGAAATCTTCCTAGGCAGCGGCACCTGTTTGCTTTTGTGCTGCCCTACTACTTTCTGCAAGTGGCGGTGGTGCACCTTGTGGCTGGGTCCGAGATAGGGAGAGAAGGGCTTGCTCGGGAGTTGGGAAGTCCAAACCCGAAGGTTGGAAAGGTTCGAAGCGAGCTTCTGGCTGTGCCTGTGTTTGTGTCTGTGCCTGTTGCTGTTGTTGTACCTGTTGTTGTACCTGTTGCTGTTGTTGCCCCTGTTGTTGTACCTGTTGCTGTTGTTGTACCTGTTGTTGTACCTGTTGCTGTTGTTGCCCCTGTTGCTGTGGTATTTGCGGTAGCTCCTGTTGCCCTGGCGGTAGCTTCCGCGGCTGTTTCTGTTGTTGGAGATGCCCTAGTTCTTGTTGTGGCTGTTGCTGATCTTGCTGTTGTCGTTGTTGCTGTTGTTCTTGTGATTGCGATTCACCGGCGACGCTGCTATCTGGAGCCGCGCTGGCGCTCGCACTCCGCGAAGGAGCAGTGAAGTCAAAGTTACGGCCCTCAGCTGCCCTCTTTGCCCGGGCTTTCAGACGCTTGACGCGACCCAGCTGCCTGTCCTCTTTGGTAACTTTCTTCAGCTGTCTGCTGATGGTGGCCCTGCTGACGTTGCAATCGCAGGCCTCCTTGAGGAACTTTTGCATGTCTTCGATCAAGGCATCGTCGTTGTCCTTGAGCCACTCGACAAGTTTCTGTTTGAACGAGGTGTATATGTTAGCTTGACTGTCCAGGAAGAAAGGCCACCCACAAAGTATAGCCACAAACAACACTCTGATATGAGACAGACACTACGCACCTCGAGGTTCTCGGCCTTTAATTTCTCCGCATTTTTACTGACATCCGGTGGTGGTGCGATCTTGCCAGTGGCTTCGAACTCATACCTCCTTCGACGGATAGTGCGCTCATCAAAGCTCAAGATGTAGGCGATATCATGGTTGGTCAGTTTGTCCTTGAGAGTCAGCATCCTTTCGAGAAGGACTCTCTGGTCCTCAGTGAACCGCTTGCCCGTCATGATGGAATAACCATGCAAGGGATTGATAGCGTGTAATCAACTCGGCTGGACTTTCAATGGACATGCCGATTGCGAAGTGAGGTGTCGTGTGGTAGCGCGATGCTCGTAGTAGCCGTGAGAGTGACACCCAATAAAGTCAAGCAACGAACGGAACGACGGACGTTGAATTGCTTATCCCCGGACGGACATTCAGTTGGACGGGCTTGGACGGGCTTGAACGGGGTTTGCCCAGTTGGATCGTGCGGCGGCCTGTCCGCAGGGGTTAAGGGCACATCAGTGGAGACGCTGTCGTATATCCGTGTTAGGGTTAGGGTTTACTCCAAAGTCCCGACGCAGAGGCAGGCTGTCAGTTCACCGACGAATATGCACTCCAAACTTGACCTATTTCTGCACAAGAGTCAAGGAATTCTCATGGGGAACACGTACTTCTGATATCTCCTCTCAATCGGTACTTACCAACATGTTTATATCCGGTTTCTACTAACAGATAGTCAGTAGTGGTGCTTCTTCTATGACCCGCGCCAAGCAGCACAACTGCACTTTTTGACCATCAAACTGGGAATTTCCCAACTCACCCGGCGCGGCTTTACGGGACGTTTACAAGTCGCTCAATACCAGTGGTTTCCGAGTCATGAATAAGATGGTCGTGATAAGCGCACCGAATCCAAGACCGCTGAGGCGAAACTTGGTCTGCAAGTCTGCTGGTTGTCTGCCCTTGACTCTTGAATATGTTGTTAGATGGTAAATATTCGACACTGTATCACGGCATATGATCCAAGACAGTATACGACCTTCTAGACCCCAGATAATCAGTTGAAGTTGCAACACAGTATAGATGTCGACAGTCCAAGCCCAACCTGTCAGTGCCCCACCGGACAACGACCCACACAGACTCTGACCGTTTTGTAAGGGGAATGTCGGAAAGGGACGGAGTGCTATAGAAAGTATCTCTTCAGTGTTGTAACGCTGTTTAGTCTAAGGCGAGTGTAAGGGAGACTGATAAAGACGTTTGTTGGTTCAGTGCTTAAGCTGTTGGCTTCATCGAAGCTCCTCCTCTGCCGCATATCTTTAGGTCTATACACTGTATACCAAGGGTTAAGGCAGCTAAGGGGATTCAAAATAAAGTCATTATCGCGGAATCACCAACACCAGAAGAATAAGCTTAAAAAAGGTAAAAGCAACTAATGTCAAAGTCAAAGCCTGGGGGGTAGGTGGAGCTAAACTGAAATGGAGCATGAGACGAACCGCCTTTGACGGGTAGGGCTGCACTAACAAAAGCACCAACCCCTGATTTGGGTGATGTCAACCAGAATTTTGGTGCGGGGAACAGCATGGGATTCCCCACTTTCTCCGCACGAGCTCCAAAACTCCCGCTTAGCTCGGCCAAGCCCGTCGACGTCATGCAACTCTTCAGACCGAAGACGGACGGTCAGCTATCAGACCACTTTACTACCCCACCACACCCCCTTTATGCCACTTCATCCAATCATGGAAAAAGCGAGAGATGCCAAACATCATGACTTGGGACCGTTGGTGTAGCGGGCCGTCAATCCTTCCTCTATCTAGACGAGCCGAACCAAGCACTATGACATGTCGTCGTGGTCCGACAGACAAGGTAGGGGGGCCGCTAGAGCTCTTCAGCTCTCAAATAAAGGCTGAAATATGAGGCCATTCTCACTCACCGGCTAACCCGTTGTCACCATGTCTCTCAACCCGTCTCACCAACCTCACGTGTCCCTCTACCTTGGCGATACCACGACGACGACCTCATCAATAACCTAGGAACTACTAGAAAAAGCAGCAGGTTCTGCATCCTCCTCGTAGCCCATCATGAAGGACGTCGAAGATATTCACCGTCCGATGCTTAACAGCCTCCAGAGTACCTCAGCCAAGATGAAGAAGATTGTCCTCTCAGTCAATGCTGGGTCCTCCTCCGTCAAGATCTCAGCCTACAGCGCTCTCTTCGGCCAAGCACCCATCCAGCTTGCCGAAGCCCAACTAAGCGGCCTGACCGCACCACCTCCCACCCTCAGATACACACGGCGCGGCGAGAAGGTGATCAACGACGAGGAAGTCAAAGACCAAAAGGTTTCCACCCACGCCGACGCCTTCGACATCCTTCTCAAGACCTTGATCGACGACAACGGCGTTCCCGAGATCAGCAGCAAGGAGGACATCGCCTACGTCTGCCACCGCATCGTGCACGGCGGCGACTTTGTGCGGCCCAAGCTGATCTCGGACGAGACCTACCACAACCTCGAGAAGCTCAACGACCTGGCGCCGTTGCACAACTCCACCAGCCTCGTCATCGTCCACCGCTGCATGAGCGACCTGCCCAAGACGACCCTCAGCATCGCCTGCTTCGACAGCCAGTTCCACCACACCATCCCCGAGCACATCCGGACGTACCCCATCAACCAGGACACCGCGCGGAGCAACCACCTGAGGAAGTACGGCTTCCACGGCATCAGCTACGCCTTCATCACCCGCGCCACCGCCGAGTTTCTGGGTAAGAAGGTTGAAGACGTCAACATCATCGCTCTCCACCTCGGATCCGGAGCGAGCGCGTGCGCCATCAAGGGCGGAAAGAGCCTCGATACCAGCATGGGATTGACTCCCCTAGCTGGACTTCCTGGCGCCACGAGAAGCGGGAGTGTCGATCCTAGGTTAGTGTTCATTTTGCCCTCCCCCCCCCCCACC